>JAACJO010000032.1:0-278937 GCA_013368445.1 Leucocoprinus leucothites
GATATTCCCTCCAAGTAGCAATGGAAACTATACCATAAAGTTCATAATGATGTCACATCCACTTGCATTCATGCCCCTCCACACATTGGTGTCACTCTTGACTTTCTTCATTGCAAAGTCACAAATGACTACCAAACATCTTGGATATCAACCTTTTGGAAGAAGAAGTACCACAGCAATGGTTTCCTTCTATCCAAGAAGAATTGCAACTTCCTCATTCCATCATACATCAAGGGTGGCACTTGGCTTCTGCTGGTCAATGAGTCCCTATCTCTCTACTCCCATATGACTTGAGCAGTCCTTAACCATGCTCCTATTGGGACTTATCATGAGAGGTTCTTCCCTCTTGAACTAATTTCTTGTTGTTGTGGACATTGATTTGAAACATGACATCACATTCTCCTCTACTGTCCACTCTACCCCATTCACACTCAGTGGGTGTAATGTGTCTTTCCACAGTATGAGTTCCTTGTTGAATTTCTCAAAAAGAACCTGACTGCTTTTGCTTTCAATCATCAACATATGCATCCACTGCCACTTCAAGCTCCTGTGCCTGCCAAACTAAATGAAGGTGAACTATACTCTTTCATCTCATCTCATCTATTCTCCTTTGAGTCTGATCTCTGCATATAACACCTCACTCTATAGTTTCTTCTGAAGCTTCTCTATTTTGCTAGGCTAATCATATATAGTCTTTATTTCAAGCAGTCTCTGACTGCATTGAGTACTCTGGCTTTCTGTAGTGTACTATCTGTCTGTACTATTTAGTTGAAAGCAGACTGCATTTGGCACTGCTACAAATATATTGATTTTTTTTTAAAAGAAAGGGCCTCTGAGTGTATAGTGAAATAGAACAGGAAAGGAACTCTAATTGATTCATTAGGTTGTATTTTGAATTAATTTCCCAGAAAACCTCACATTGTGGCTCAAAAGGAACCTTAGGGGCCTCAGAAAAGCAGCATTTGTCAACTAATTATTTATTAACTACTATTGATGTTTTTCTCATGATAGACCTCACTCTGAAACTCAAGAACAGCCTTAGGAATCTCACAAAAGCGAAAATTACAGGTAGATACTTGATGCATGGAGAGACTGAGATGGTGGGAGGAAGAAAGGAGAGTGTATAGCCACACAGCAGCTCCTGGACACACCCTATGCCAAGAAGTTGATGGCATAACTGTAGGGTGGGTCAAGAGGATGCCAGATATAGACAGCACACAGCATTTGGCCAGAGTATCAGCCATATCAGCCACATTCCCATGCATGATTGTAAATAAGCACATGTGAGCCAGACAACAGTACTATTACTGCCCAAGGATGCTGACCAATCCTGACTAAGCTTACAAATATCGGAAATTGGTCTCCAGTAATTATTGGGGACCCTGGTGACCTCACTGCTTGTTTAGACCAATCAGTCCCTGCTTACATCACATTTAGACCAATTAGACCCTCCTTACATCACCTTTAGACCTCCTGGACCATAGAAAGCAGGACCCTACCCTCCCTCTGGCAGCAAACCCTGGCATTTGGCCCCATGCCCTGGCCTACCCCTGGCACACCCTCACTTAGAAATTGCTCACCTGTAATTTTTAGATCCCTGCCACCCACAGATTAATTATCTAGCACCTACAGGACATTGCCATAGACTGCTCTTATTCTAACAAAATCCTCCTAAGCAAGCCACCCCCCAGGGGCAGGCCTGTCCTCACTTGGTGGTATGTCCTAACTACAAAGACAACCACCCTGCCTCTTTGAAGGCCTCCCTATTTTGGAAGCACTGCTTTAATGTGGCATGGATAAAACAAGCATATGCAGAGGTATGTGACTGTCAGTCTCATCCTCCTACCTCAGCCTAAAACTCACATGTCCATGTCTAGGGAACCTAGTATAATCATGGAGTTAAGGATATTCAGTCAGAACATTAACCATAACTACATGCATGTTCATCCCTCCTTGTCCTCTTACCACCACCACTGAAAGTTGGTGTTTGTTCTGAGGCACTCTTACATCACTTATCTATATTACAATGGGTAAACAAAAGTCCCAAAACACCAGCAACCAGTTTGCCACACTCAAATCTGAGTCCACTGTGTCTGACAACAAGCTCAACATCCCTGAGATGGCCAAATCTGACCACCTCAACCCTATGACAACCTGCTCAATGTGTATGGGTTCTTTGGTCCTCCCCAGGATGACTTTCAGTCTCCCAGCCCCCTCTCCTTGATGTCTGGTAATGTTCCATTCCAGGTACTGACTACTCAACCTCTGGTGACATTAGTCCTAGAGGCTCCCTACCAACCCTTCACAGCTAGTGGAACTACATTCTACCCTGTTGATACTCTTCCTGCTGTGCCTGATTCAGTGACCTCCTCCAAGGGAAAGAAGGAGCTCACCCCAAAGCATGCCCTCACTAACCTCTGGTCATTCCTTCAATGGCTGGACACCATTTATTACACTGCTGACATCATGGAACAAAACACACAGACCATGGTTACTTGTTTAACTAAGGCCTCACATGCTTTTGCCAGTGAGCTGAAGATGAGCAGCATGCTGATCACCTCAAACTCCCTCAATGCCAAGAGTTGGGAGATGTTCGCAGACTGTTTGGTAGGCCTTGGCTATTAGTTCTCAGCCAAGACCCCCCCTAAAGTGACACACATCATCCACAAGATGACCCATGGATCTGCTGACTCAGCAGGTCCACATGACATTGACATGGGCTCTCCCAGAGTACTGACTTTACTGCCTCTGGAATGTTGGCCTGCCCTGGCCCATCTCTCCCTACCACCCAAGCCAGTGCCTGTGAAGGCACATGCTAGTGGCAAAGTACCCATGCTGGCACCCTCTGCTCCTAAGGTTAGGTCTGATGGCCAAGCCCAGCAAGTACCCATCCCACCCTCAGTGGCTAAGAAGTCATTTGCTGAGGTAGCCTGAACCCTAGTGTCTGCAGCAGTGCTTATAAAGCTTACCCAGTCTCACCCCACCCTTGAGCCCAATTGCATCACTGTGATGCATCAGGCTGTCCTTGCTGATGTGCCTTCTGCAAAGAAGCCATGCATGACCACATTGGGCCCCACCCAGCACCAACCCTTTCTTGCATCCACTGGTGACACTGGTGATATCACCTATCTCCACCACAAGGCCATATACCTTCTGAATGACTCCCTCACTTGTGTGAAGAGTTCTCTCTGTATTGAGAACATTACCAGGGCATATGACACTATATCATTGTACACCAACACTATTGCCACTAATGCCAATGCATTAGTGATTGAGTCCTCCCTCTCTTCAGCCTTTACTGCCCCATTTGAGCTGAAGACCAAACACCCCAGGTCTAGGTCTTATCTTAAGATCCTGGACATCCCTTACTATACAAGTGGTATTTGCACCACCCTGCAACACATCCTCAACCACATGTGATTGTCTCCCTTCAAGGGGACATTTGCTGATGTATCCTCCATGCACATCATGCACAACTCTGCCAAAGCCAACACTACTACCATTTGGGTTGACCTTTGGGGTTCCCAGTCTGATGCTAATGCTAAGCACCTGATCAACAAATACCTCAACTTCAATGGCATGCAGTCCATGATCAAGGCTGCATGTACAGTGGCTCAAAAAACTGTCCCAATGTTTTCGCATTTTGGACATATTTGCTAATACCAGGGCAGATATATGGCCTAGCATCCTGAAAATATTCACACAGGTACCTTGACATATTGGGAGCATATATTCCCATGATCACATGACCTTGTCCATCAATGAATTATTAATGAATTATCGAAAATATCTACTCATTGGGACAGTTTTTTGACCCTCTGTTATCTACCTACTCAATACTTTGTATGACCTCCTCTTGCCCTGACAACTGCCTCAATCCTTCTGGGCATGGTTTCTATCAGCCTTTGGCACCTTTCTGCTGGAATCTTATTCCACTCCTCCACTAGCCTCTCCCACAATTCAAATACTCCCTTAGGTGGTCTTTCATATGCCTTCAGCTGGTCCTTCAGGTAGGTCCAGAGGTGTTCAATGGGATTTAGGTCAGGGGATTGTGCAGGGCATGATAGAACTTGAATGTTGTTGTCCACAAACCATTGTTGTCCCAGTTTTGAGGTGTGTTTTGGGTTATTATCCTGCTGGAATATCCTCTCCTCCTCCTCCATCTCCAACTTTTCAAAGCTTTCCACCACCCCATTGTCCAAAATCTCGCAGTATTTTACTGCATCCATATTCCCTTGAACCTCAATCAGCTTTCCTACCCCATTCCACCCCATACACCCCCACACCATCATGTTACTACCTCCTCCATATTTGACAGTAGGGAGAGTGGTCCTATCTGATAGTGGTTCCCCCCTCTCCTTCCAGGTATACACCTTTCCATCTGACCCAATCCTGTTGATCTTTGTTTCATCTATCCACAACACCCTCTTCCAGTCCTCCACTGTCCAATTCCTATGTTTATGTGCAGAGTCAAGGCATTCCTCACAATGTTGCTTTTTGAGTAGAGGTCATTTGATCTTGGTTACAGAGCAAAATCCATTATCCTGAAGGGTATTTCTGACAGTTTGGGGTGTGACAGGGTCAGACAGAGTAGAGTTAATGAAATTTGTAGCCTGGACAGCATTATCTAGCTTTCCAGAGGTTATTTGGTGAATTATTGCTTTTTTATCATGAGGAGAAAGCTTGGAAGGATGTCCTCCCTTGTTGTTTTCCTTGTCCCCATCAACTTCTTTATTGATCCTCCCAACAGTAGACTTGCCTAGACCAGTTTTATGTTCAATATGGCACAAGGAATAGCCATCTTTGAGAAGAGAAGTGACTTGGGAGTATTAGGTAGAGGAGATAGCTTTCATGATGTAGTGGCAGGAAGAAAGACAGTTGTAGCCATCTCAACATGTCAACCAAGGTCACATGATCTTGTTTACTACTCCCACACCTGCCCTGATGCTCCCCTGGCATGTTACAAGGTAGATACTGGGAGGCTGACAGGGGGTCAAAAAACTGTCCCAATGAGTAGATATTTTTAATAATTCATTAATAATTCATTGATGGACAAGGTCATGTGATCATGGGAATATATGCTCCCAATATGTCAAGGTACCTGTGTGAATATTTTCAGGATGCTAGACCATATATCTGCCCTGGTATTAGCAAATATGTCCAAAATGCGAAAACATTGGGACAGTTTTTTGAGCCACTGTACTTACCCTGGGACCCCCCAGTGTCAATGATGCTGGTGTTGGGGCCACACTACCACCACCTGTCACAACCACATACTCAGGTGTTCACAATGCAGTAGGCCACATTGGTCTGAGAATCACCATACCACCTCCTCCTGCTGTAAGGGGTTGCTGAAGGCTAACCCCCTTATTCAGCCTATACCCACTAGGGAACCCTGTCCCCATATCAAGTGTGTCAACTGTGGAAAGGAACATGCTGCAACTGACTGCAAATGCATATTCTGGCACCACTACTTTGATTGGGATTGGCAGCAAAGTCATTCTGGTCCTACTAGTTGGCTCCAGGCCTAGGGAGAGCTCCTTAGTGCCAACACATCATTCCCCATCTATTACCAGTTGCTAGGGGGGCCCCTACGGACCCCAAGGCCTGCTGCCTAAAGATGCAGTGATAATGGTACATGTTTCATCTCTTTGTAGTTTGTTATATACCTAGCTCCCTTCTGCTGTCAATTTGTGTATTGTCTCAGACAGGACTTGTATATATTCCTGGTTGTTTACTCTTGCATAGTCAGTAGTGGTACTGGTTCCCTGTGGTAGATAGCCAGGTGCAGACTGCTATTGTGCTCTGCATTATAAATTTGCCACCCCTCCAGGGTGGTGTTGACAAAAAAAAAAACCTATATATATGTTGACTATCTGTTAGATAATATGCAGGGTGATACCAATATTCTCTTCCTTCAGGAGCTGCCTTGGCACTCCATAAGATGAACTGTCTCAACCTCCTCACCAGAGGGGGACAAGGTAGTGGGTGCCCCCAAGCACCCAGACTGGCTGTACATGGTGTGACACCCCACATCTGACAGCCCTCCATGTGTGATGCCATATGTGTACAAGCACCTCTCAAAATTGAGGCCTGCCCTTAGGCAGGACCTTATCAACCATCGTGATGTGATGATTCTCTCTCTGTTTTCCAGAGGGGAGCCACTCAATCTCATGAACATCTATTTTGATGATATGCACATGGCTATCAACCTCCTCTCTAGAGATGTTGATGCCCTTCCCACCTTTGTCTATATAGGTGGCAACTTTGTCTGTCACTCATCAGTTTGGGATCCATCTATGGATCACCACCATACCTCTGCTATCTCTCTTCTGGAGACAGCATCTGATCTTGGTGTCAAGTGGGCCTGGCCCATCAATGCCTCTAATACCAGACATCTCTCCTTGACCTCTTACCACCACCATCTATTCATTGGTGTGTCTTAAGACATCTAGTTTACACCATGTTCTACTCATATTACTATGGAAAAGCACAAATCTAAGTCTAACAAGCCTCCATATCAACTGACCAGTCTGCCAATGCTTCCACTGATAAGCTCAACATATCTGAGATGTCTGACATCACACATCTCCACCTATATGATGACCCCTGCAACATTTGTGAGTTCTCCACCCTCCCCTAGGCTGATGTTCTATCACTTAGCCCCTCCTCCCAGCCTACTGCTGATGTTCCATTGCAGCTGGCTACTCCTCTCACAGCTAATATTCTATTGCTGTCCCTCAAGCCCTTCTCTGCCAGTGGACAGACTTTCTACCCAGTGAAGAACCCCCCTCCCCCAGCACTGCCATCCACTGTCTCCTCTAGGTCAAC
This sequence comes from Leucocoprinus leucothites, assembly GCA_013368445.1. Lineage (NCBI taxonomy): Eukaryota > Fungi > Basidiomycota > Agaricomycetes > Agaricales > Agaricaceae > Leucocoprinus > Leucocoprinus leucothites. The sequence continues at coordinate 6,832 of JAACJO010000032.1, forward strand.
TGAGGAGTCTGTTGAGACTTGGGCTCTTGCTGGGCTCTATTTCTTCAGCCACTTTGTCAGCTCCACTCCTCTAGGCTGTCTTCCAGAGGCCACCACCACTGCACTTGTGCTGACACTTGTTGGGCTTGTTGCAGAGATCTACAATAGGGGCCAAGGTGAAATGGCCTTTACAAATGAGCAAATAGTCATCCCTTCTTGTCCTCTTACTGCCACTATCTATTTGTTGGTGTATCGCATTTAGAGTACATTACTACTGCAATTACTACTAGTGATATGGGTAAATCCAAATCCAAAGCTAAGCAGGCCATACACCAAACCACTGAGTCCACCAATACTTCTGATGATGAACTCAACCTTGCTGAGATGTCTGAGGATGAACATCTTGACCCCTACAACAACCCATGCAACATCCACAAGGCTGACCTTGAGTTGCCTCCTCACCCAGTGCCTGGTGACATTCTGTCCCTCATGCCTACTACTCAACCTCCGGTGGCTTTGAGCCTTGTAGGTCCCTCCACCACTGCTCCCAGTGGCTCCATTGCACCATGGGCTGGCCCCTCTGCTCCCTCTTCCATAAGACCTAACTTGGAGGAGGAGGCCATGGCTGCTTTTGAGGGTCTCCATCGCTTTGGCAAATGGATGTCAAGGCTTGATCCCACTGCTGTCATGACCAACATGACCCATTGCTCATTTGCTCTCTACCTTGTTGGGAGCCTATGGGAGTTCAGGAAGAGGGGCTGGGAGGATACCCAGCTTATGTCAAGAACTGGGTTACTAAAGGATGGGGGATGGAGCCAATGTTCAAGACTGGGTGTCTAGGACAGAGGAGCAGAGATGACTGATCCAGTTGTTGAACATGGGAGCAGGTCTTGGCCTCAACTTATATGTTGTGCCACTACTGATGCTAACCCAGATTTCAGAAATGGATAGAGATGGGAGGATGAGGAGAGAGTAGAGGTCAGACAAGGTAGTAACACATGATTTAGTCAATTATCAGACTGAGGAATACAGTACAAGTTTGACTACTTATATATGAGGCAGCAGATAGGGTCAGATAGAAAGAAGCAGAGATATAGCAGAAAAAGGATAAGAGAATAATTAGCATCCAACATTTTGGAAAGGCTAGAAGATAATAATATCCAACATCAGAAGAAGACTAGAAATGACAAGAGGAATGAAACATGACATGACATGAGAAAGTCCAAATACAACACACCAGAAGCCAAAGGGTAAAGAAGAAGAGTGGAGCAAATGGAGTGGAGCAAGCCAAAGCAATAGGACAGAAAAACAGTATGCATAACAGATTCTGAGTTAAGAAAGCAAAGGTAATACCAGCTGGGCCAGTCTGCAGGATCAGATTGTGACAGCTTACTCCAATACTGTGAGACTAGGGGTGGCCCATGGTCAACTCCTTTCTTTGCTCTGGGGGCTTTTCAACCAGCCCTAATCAACCACACAGTGACCACAAGTTGTCCCACAGATCCACTGACAAAGCAGGTCCATGTGACATCAGCATGGGTGACCCCAAGGTGCCCAAACAACCCCCCCCAGATTGTTGGCCCACTCCAGCCTGCTCCACCTTACCACCCAAGCAGGTGCCTTCTAAAGCATGTACTAGTGGCCCCCCTCAAGCTCAGGTTAGGTCTGATGGCCAAGCTTAGCAAGTGCCCACCAAAGCACCTCCCCCTCCTACCTTGGCCAAGAAGTCCTTCACCGAGGTGGCCCACCAACCTGCTGGGGTTGCATCACTGATCAAGTTGGTGCAGTCCTACCCTGATCTTGATCCTGATTGCATCACTGCAATGCATCAGGCTGCCTAAGCCGCTGCTCCCATCATCTGGAAGCTGCATATGACAACTGCAGGCCCAACCTGCCACCAACTGTTCCTTGACTTCACTGGGTTTATCTCTACCACAAGGCCATGCACCTACTTAACAACTCCCTCTTTTTTTCTTTTTTTCTTTCTTTTTTTTTATTTAAAAAAATCAATGAATTTATATAGCAGTGCTTGATTGCAGTCTGCTTTCAACTAAATAATACAAACAGACAGTACACTATGGCAAGCTGGGGTACACAAAGTGGTCAAAGACCACTTAAGACAAAGACTATATATGATTAGTCTAGTGAAATAGAGAAGACTCAAGAGAGAGACTATAGAACAAGGTATTACATGCAGAGGTTGGACTCATAGGAAAAGAAAAGAGAAGAGATAAAAGAATAAAGTTCACCTTCATTTGGATCAGCAGGCACATGGGCTTGAAGTGGCAGTGGATGCATGTCATGATTGGTGAAGGCAAAAGCAGCTGAGTTCTTTTTCAAGAACTTGACGAGGAACTCATATTGAGGGGAAGTGCATTGCACTCATTGAGTGCAAATGGGATGAAGTGGACAATAGCAAAGAATATGATGTTGCATTTCCAAGTGGTGACCACAGCAACAGGATTTGGGCTTGAGGGGGAAGAACCTCTTGCAAAGGCTCCAATGGGAGTGTGATTAAGGACAGTGTGAGTCATGCGAGTGCATAGTGAAGGTGACTTGTTTGCTAGAGGAAGCCAGGTGCCTCCCTTGATGTAAGTGAGAATAAGGAACTTATGATTCTTTTTCCAAAGAAGGAGATCATTGCTGCAGTACTTTTTCTTCCAGAATGTAGACTCCCAGGATTTTTGGCAGTTGTTGGTGGCTTTGCATTGCAAGAAGTCAAGAGTGGTACCTGTATGGGGAGGGGCATGGATGTGTGTGGTGGTGATGTCATTGTGGACTTTAAGATGAGGCTTCCAATGCCACTTGGATGGGATGTCCCAGAAGTTGATAGATTAGGATGGTTTAGCTGTGAGCCAGTCAAATAGAATTTGGCAAACATGGATGGAGAGCAATTGACTTGAGTGAATAGAGGGGTCAACTGCCAGCTTGGCTGCTGGAAGACAGTTGGTGATGAGGATGATTTTGTCACACTGGAGGGAGATGGCTTTTGCAATGCCAATGCAAATAGAGTAGAGTTCAGCATCTGTTGAGGATGCCCAGCCACTTGCTTGTTTTGCATGGGACACTTATTGTCCACTGTGATATAGATGTGCTGCCAAAACTGCCTGAAGGGAACCTACAAGAGGAACAGAGGCATCAGTAACAACTGGTATACAATTACAATCAGAGGAAGAAGAAGAGAAAACAGAGTCAAGAGACAATACATGTTTGTACATTTTGTGTTTATCTGTCCAATTGCAAGGATGAAAATGAATCAAATCAGAGAAAATATCCATAAGGCAAGAACCAGGCTTGGATTCAGGGGCAAATGGAGAAAAGGAATCAGAAAGATGAGAGAGAGAACTATCTACATCAATAAGAGGGCCTTTTAATTTAGCTTTTTTGGCCGGAGTTAGAAGGTGAAGTGATTGGGGATGAGGGGAGGAATTAAGGGAGAAACAATCAGAAAGAAGGGAACATAACACATGATTAGAAGGTAAAGTAGAAACACCATACAATGAATGAATAGCTAATTTATGAAGATGGAGGTGAATGGGAATAAGTCCTGCAATACTTTCAGTGCCACCAGAAGGAGAAGTGCGAAAAGCACCTTTGATCCAAAGAGCTGCATGCCTTTGCATAGAAGATTGGGACTTGAGAAGTGCCTTATTGCAAGTGCCCTCAAAGTACCATAGATAAAAGCCATACATAGTCACAGGGACAATGCATGACCTATACAGAAGTTGTTTTTGAAGAGGAAGGAGGCCTCAGGTGGAGTTTCCTAGCATGCCCATGGCTTTTACCTTTGATAGTGCTTTGGTTGAGTAGTACTGGACATGCTCTTGAAATGAGAGTTGCTGATTGAAGTAGAAGCCAAGGTATCTCTAGAAGGGTTTTGGAGAGAGGATGGGACCACTGAGGTCAGATAAGTCAAGTGGGGGGTTTGAATTGTTGTGTTGGTAAGAGAAGTGGAAGACCTCGGATTTTTTGTGTTCCATGACTAATCTGAGGTCGTTGCAAATGGAAGTGATGATGGAGTAAGCTGCTTTAAGAGAAGAAATGGTATCAGTATAGTTCTTTGCTTGTGAAATACAAAGCCCATCATCCACAAATGAGAGAGGGGAAGAGGGAATGGATTGGAGACAGGCACATTGGTTGAACATGAACATGAGAGGCACTAAATAGAGCACTGAAAGAATGGGGGATAGAGCTGAACCTTGCCCTATGCCAACATCTGTGTCATGGGCATCAGACAAGAAAGTATTCCACATGAACTGCATGAAGTGGCCTATGAGGTAGTGTGAGAAGAAATTTACGAGTTGAGGGGCGAACCTCTGGTGCCATAGGATGTCAGTGAGAATATTGTGATTTAATGAAGGGAAGAATTGTGTGATATCAAAGGTGCAAACACTTGTAATCATACCTTTGGCCCAACCAGCCTGAATGATGTGGGTGAGGAAGACTCCTGCATCTTCAGTAGAGTGCTGAATAACTCCTCCCATTTGGTTTGGATGGAGAGCTCCAGTCAAGACTGCCTCAAATTGCATGCAGTGAGTGATCATCTTCTCAATGAGTTTTCCTAAAGTATTTAGTAGGACAATGGGTTGAAACACTTTAGGAGTGTCATAGGCCAGTTTATTCAGCTTGGGAATGATGATAGAGACCGAGTCTTTGAAGTGACTTGGCCAATGAAAAAGACATACACAATTGTTGGCAATGAGAATGATGTTCTTGAGGCAGTCATTATGGGCAGCTATAGACTTCAAATGTCTCCAGGAGATATGATCAGGTTCAGGCACTGAAGAGTTAGCACAAGACAGGAGAGATTTGGTGAGTTCAAGAGCAGAGAAGTCAGCCCAGGAACAGGTAGGGGTAGCTTTCATTTCATTAAGAATGTGAGGGCTTACTGGTCGGCCTGATGCAGATTTGTATGATGAATGGAGGGCATTCCATAAGTCTGGAAGGTCATTGCAAGGGTGTCCTTGATATCAGATTCCCTCAATGGCAGGTAGTTTTCACTGCTTGACCCAATCCATAAGGTCCCGAGGTCATTTTTTGGTTGAGGCAATTTTGTGGATACACTCATCAAAAAAGGAATGTTTGGTGGCTCAAGTAGCTGCCCTAAATGCTTGCCAGTCTTTCCAATCTTTGGTTCTTCTATAGGAAAGTAAAGTCTCAGAACAGTGAGGAGTCCACTATTCTTTTGACTGGTTAGTAATCCATACAGTTTTAGAGTTTGTATTCCAAGAATCATTAAATATATGAGAAATGGAGTTGGAAATGGAGTCCAGGCAAGAAGTGGAATGAATATTCAAGCAATCAAGAGCCACCAGATGCTCTGAGACCTGAGAAATAAAGGCAGTCTCTTCATCACTATCCTTGGGCAGTACATGCTTTCTGTAATTAATATTATCTAGGCAGATAGGGAGATCAATGAGTAGAGGTGCATGATCCGAAGGAAGCCTCAAATTTGCATCAATAACATGAGTGGTGGAGTCGTTAGCACAAAAAATGAGATCGATAACTGAATTGTCATGTCCTTCAATAGAAGAGAAATGGGTGGGAGAGACCATAGTTGGCATGGACCTTGTGAGATTGAAACTATCCACTAACTCCATTAGAGTTATAGTGGATCAGGGGAGATGGGAAGTGAGAGGATCCCACTCTGGAGAACAACAATTGAAGTCACCTCCCATATATACAATGTTGGGAATGTTGATGAAATTTGTTGAGAGGAAGGTAATCGCCAAAGATGACAAATCAGAATATATGTGAAGGAAATGGATATAATTACCCTGATCAAAGAGTCCAAGAATTTGGATATCTCGGTGGTTAATCCAATCCTGTCGAAGGATAGGTCTCATACAAAGAAGACATCTGTGAACATAAGTTAAAGTACAGGGTTGGGGATTATTGGACTTGGTAGGGTGAACCATACACAGCCACTCAAGGTGAATAGGGGCACCTATGACATCATCCCCTTCAGGGTTTGTTGTAGAGGGTGCCTTGTAAATGTGATTCCATGGAGGTTCCTGTAGAAAAATAATGTTGAAGTCCAGCTTTTTGGACTCAAGAATAGTATCAACAAGGGCATAGGATCATCCCACATTTTGCAAATAGATATGAACAGAAGAAATAATGATGTTCTTACCAGGCATATTTAAATAGCAACTCCACCACTGGAGCGATTGGTGTTAGTTGTCAAGATTTGCGAAATACCGGCGCTTACTAAGCGCATGAAAGTTACGGAGAGGTCAGTTGTTGGCTTCAGCATATGTGCTGCGCCCTTCCAATATTGCATCGACCGATTTGGTCTACGAGGAAGATGACAGACAGTGCAAATTGGAATTCAACACTGAAGGAATAATGGACAGAGAATTCAGAGTGGAATCTTAGTTGATATTCAGAATGAATAATACATGAGCTAGTAGCGACATATTTAAGATAACGCAAAATTGGACAAATAACATGTAAATATCATGAAGCTCACAATGCAATGATAAATGAATAAACAGATAAACAAAAAGTAAATAGACAACAACAAACACAACGCGATGGAGAACAATAAACATAAATGGAATGGCGGAAACAAATATGAGTGCAAATAAAAGGAGGATAGAATGATGAGTGGAGACAGGCTGCAAAATATTTATAGAAATGATTGATAATGAAAAATTGTGGGAATCAGAAATCAAAAAAATAGTTGGAGATCAAATCGGAGAGGTCGCGATCACAGATCGTGACAGTATTCCCCCTTTAGGACCGAGCCCTCAAGGACTTACTGATCCTTGATCCCTTATCAAGATCATCTTGCCTCCTACCACCATGGCTCCCCACTCCTCAAAGAAAACCCCTGACCTAAGTGCAATGACCAATGATGAACTCATGGCCGAGATTCAATGTCGGAACACCAAACAGGAGCAAATGTACGGCCAGCAATGGCTGCGGTGTTGGGAATCACAATGAGTCAACCCAGCAACAGTGCAACAATGAATCCAGCTTCTACTGCGACACGAAGGACCACTAGATTGCAACAGATAGTCCGAAGCGATGATGATGATGATGATGAAGAGGAAGAGTCACAGATATCGTCGAAGGGTAAGGGGAGAGCACCAACAAGGGCATCAACGTTGGGAACGCGCGAAGTAATGGATCATGTATCCATTCCTGTTGTGATGTCGAGTAGGGCTTTGTCAAGCTTCGCTTGGAAGAAGAATGGTGCCCATCAGCAGAACCCAACTGATGGGCTACCTTACCAAAAGAGTTACGTGACGTGTTCACAATGCATCGCTGGGCAGCAGGAGTGTAAGTCGCAGTGTGGATTAGGGAAATGTACATATTGTGTGCAAGCAAAGAAGGGGTGTTACAATCCGCAGGATGATCCGAAGAAGGAGGCCTCTAGTCAAGGAGTGAGCTTGTCGCCAATCAGAACGACAGCATCAAAAAAACGAAAAATAATGGCACCTCCCATGAGTCAACCATCGCTATCGAGCTCCAGTGATTGGGGATTGAGTTTTGCACCACCTCCGTCCACTCAACCGTCGTCCTCTTCACAGTGGAATCTGCCTGAAATCCCGCCCACTGTGGATGATGATACGTTTGGAGCAATAGAGATCAGGTCACCTGTGATTGTCGCTGAACAGGACACTAGGATAGTGGTAAGTTTGTTCGCAGATATGTAATGCAACATTACTAAAATTGCGATGAAGTCTCCTCAGCCCCTTCCGCCCCAACTATTGCGGGCTCCCAGTCATTCCCCAAGTCTTTCGCAAGAAGTTGCACAATTATCATCAGCAGTGGACAATCTGGAGATCACGACGAGGGAAAATATGCAGGCGCAACTTCAGAATCAGGTTATGTTGCAATAGCAGGTTAGCACATTGGATGAGCAGGTGTCGGCATCAAGGGAGACTACGAGGGTATTACAGGTGCATGGAAGGACACTTGAGAGGCTCGTGGCAATCGAGGAGGTGAAGCTAGCAACAGCGCAGGGATCGAAGGATGGTGCAGGACATGGGTATCAGAAATGAGGGAAGGAGGGAGTAGAAAGGGAAAGGTTTATAAAGAAAGGACTATGAAGATTGCTGTCATCGTTGTTGTCTCTGCTTTTAATGAAGAATAATTGTATACTACTTGAATGTTTTTCTTTTGGTTTTTCTTGTTTTGTAATAAATGATATCTTGATGGAATGAAGTGAGTATGGTGTGAAAGAAAAGGAAAGCGAAAATGAGATGTTAAGGACTGGAATATCGACTTGGAATGAAAAGGAATGTTGCAAAAAACATGTGAAAGAATGTCTGTAAAAGATTGAAAATGATAGTGAGTAGTTTTAAAGTGAAGAGAGAGGTCCAGGTTTATCAGGGTACATGCGGTGGAAGTCGGAAACTAGGTCTATGGCATGTTCGAGCTCTGTTGCAGGTAACCATGACTCTGCTTCATCCGTATCTTCGTAACCAAGCCATACTACTTTGTAAAGGAGTTTACAAGCGTGTCGATGTCAATCGATCTTTGAATCAACGATGCGATCAACTTCGTATTCTGGTTCTCCATCAACCTCCACTGCAGATGGTGGTGATGCAACGCAATTTGGAATGGAGCTAGGGGTGAAAGGTTCGAGCATGGAAACATGGAATACAGGATGAACAGCACGCATAGAGTCAGGAAGTCGAAGAGTAAAAGAATGTGAACCTGGTTGGGAAATAATTTCGTAGGGTCCAAGGTATTTTTCGGAGAGTTTCTTTGAAGGTCTCATCATGCGGAAGTACTGCGCTTTGACAAAGACCTTATCACCAATCTTAAATGCAGGTGCAACAAGATGGCAATCATCAGCATTGGCCTGATAGCAATGCTGGGCATGAGCGATTTCTGACTTGAGAGTCGAATGTAGTTTGTCTAAATCCACAGCAAAGTCGTGAGCACGAGCTGATGCAAGATCCCTCTCAGGGTGAACTGTGATATTAGGGTGGTAACCTTTATTAGTGAAGAACAGAGAGATACCAGTGGTAGCAGAAGGAGAATTATTGAAAGTGAACTCAGCTATAGGTAATAGGTCAGACCAATTACTCTGTTGGTAGTTGCAATAAATGTGCAAGTACTGTTCAAGAGTTTGGTTAGTTTGTTCAGTCTGACCATCACCTTCAGGATGATAACCCAACATGAAGTGTAACTTCATGTCCAAAGCTTCTCCTAGCAATTGGAAAAAGTGCGAAACAAATTCCAAACCGCGATCAGAGGTAACATTAGCAGGGATACCATGTTTGGAGAAGACATGAATGACAAAGAGTTTAGCAAGTTCTGTGGAAGTAATGGTATCGTGAGTTGGAATGAAAATCGCTTGTTTGGTTAGCCTATCCACAATGACCAGAATTGAGTCAAACCCTGAGGACTTTGGAAGTTTTTCGATGAAATCCATAGAAATTGAATCCCAAGGTTGCAATGGTATGGGAAGTTACTTGAGAGTTCCATAGGGATGATGGCATTGAGCTTTCGATCTTGAACAGGTAACACAACCTTTGCAGTAATCCTTGACAAAGTCATGGATATTTGGCCACGTATACTCACGGCAAACAAGTTCTAGAGTTTTGTTTTGACCGAAATGGCCAGTGAGTGCATGGTCGTGATAGTACTACAAAATGCGCAAACAAAGATCATTAGTATTGGGAACGTAGATTCTACCATCAAGTAACAAGAAACCCTCGGAGTCTTTGGACCAGCGACCATCTGGATGAGCAAAATGATTGGAAACAGAATCATCAGTGGAAATAGCAGAAAGAATGTCTGTGCGAAGTTGTGAAATGTCCATAATAAAACCAGCATGCAGCGCAGGCATATAAAGATACGAAGCACAAATAGAAGTAGAAAGTTGTTTGTTAGTAAAGACAGGTCGGAAATTGTGAGGATTAACTGTGGCATAGCCATTATTCCCCCTTTTGGGTAGACGTCCCAACATCTAGTTAGGGCATCTGGTTTCGTTCCAAGCTTACCAGGTCTAAATCAAATAACAAGGTTAAACTGCGATAAGAACTTGGACCATCTGGCCTGTCTGTGCATTAGTATCTTTGTGGTAGAGAAATACTCAAGGTTCCTATGATCGGTGACCACATCAATAGGAAGCACAGTGCCTTTGAGATAATGGCGCTAGATTCGGAATGCTTCAAAAATTGCAAGCAGTTCCTTGTCGTGGGTGTCGTAGTTAAGCTCGGATGTGGAAAATGTACGGGAATGGAAAGCAATAGGGTGAATATCTCCATCAGGAGCGATGATAGAGAGTATAGCTGCCAGGGCATAGTCAGAGGCATCAGTTTCCACAATAATTTGTGTATCAGGAATCCAATGGGTAAGAACTGGTGCATGCATAAAGGCCTCCTTGAGGGAGTTAAAAGCCTTGCGAGCTTTTTCGTTGAAGTTCCACTGTATGTGTTTTTGAGTGAGGCAAGTTAGTGGTACAACAATATCAGAATAACCATAAATGAAACGATGATAGAAATTTGCAAAACTAAGGAAGGATTGTATGTCCTTGACCTTCTTCGGTTCGGGCCAGTCCTGGATAGTTTTTTATTTTACCTTTTCTTCTGACATTTTCAGACTGTCTGGAGAAAGAATGTAGCCGAGGTATTCGACTGTATCAGTATGGAACTCATATTTATCAGTGCAAGCATAAAGGCCATTTTGGCGCAACCTTTTAAGGACTTCACAAACGTGTTTGTGATGCGAATTAATGTCCTCCGAATATTTGAGAATATCATCAAGATAAACAGTTACGCACATATCAAGAAGATCCTTGAAAATGTCGTTCATGAATCACTGGAAGGCAGCAGGAGCGTTGGTGAGACCGAAAGGCATCACAAGCCACTCGAATGAACCATAGCGAGTGCGGAATGCAGTTTTCCACTCATCGCCTTCAGCAATACAAACCAAATGATAAGCATGTTGGAGATCAATCTTGGTATAGATACCAGCCTTTCGTGGAGAGTCCAGCAAGTCAGAAATGAGCAGTAGTGGGTAGCAATCTTTCCTAGTGATCCGGTTAAGACCACAGAAATCAACACAGAGTCGAAGAGAGCCATCTTTCTTTTTGACGAAGAGAACAGGAGCACCATGAGGAGAATTAGAAGGTTGAATAAAGCCAATGGAAAGATTTTCGTCAATGAATTCTTGGAGTGCAGCAAGCTCAACCTGCAAAAGCGAATAAATCATTCTGACAGGAGGAGAAGTGCCTTCCTTGAGATTAATGCACAAGTTGTAAGGTCGGTGAGGTGGAAGAGTGTCAGCATGGGATTTACTGAAAACATCCACGAATTCGTGATATTCCGAAGGAACATTAGAAAGGTCAATGGGATCCTGCAAAGAAGAAGAAGCAGCTCCAGCCACAGATGAGCGCCGGAGATCCAGACCAAAATGCATAGAGCCAGGTTGACGACAGACACGTGCAAATGCAGCCGCGCCAATCAGTTGAATGTCAGGTCGAGAAGGAGAAGAATCAGGAACTGGTGAGATTGTATCAGAAGCCGGTGATTCAGCAGAGATAGGCACACAGACAGAAGGAGTAGCAAGATCTGATTGCAGAGTAGATCGGAAAGCAATTTGACCTGAAACCCAATCAATCAATGGATTGTAGCAGGCAAGCCAATTATGTCCAAGAACCACAGAGCAAGATGGATCAAGCTGAGTGACATAGAAGTCCAGATTTATACATTCACCAGTTGGAAACAAGATAGGGATTTTCGCAGTCTCTGAAATGAATGAATTAGATGAACCATCAAACAATCGCAACTCTATGGGAGGAATCGGAATAGTGGGTACATGGTATTTACAAATAAGCGAATTGTCTATGAAGCAATGAGTCGAACCACTATCAACGAGTGCAGTAAGTGAAATAGGGAGTGAAGAAGATTTGTCCAAAAGCAATGAAGAAGTAAGTGAAATATGAAGAGAGTTTGGATTGGAAAGAGCGGACGCATTGAGTCGAATACTCTCTGAAGCACAGGAGAGTTCAACGCGATCCTCAGCCTGTGCAGAGTTCTGAGGATTGCTCGCTATTTTTTCAAACTCTCAGATTGAGAGCCCAAAGGTTGCGAAGCATCCTTGGAGTCTGCATCAGCCTTGGCATTTCGCCCTTTAGGCTTGTTCACGTTAGAAGAAGAAGAAGTAGAATTGGAATTATTATTAGTATTACCAGACTCGTTCTTGTGAGGACAGTCGCAAATCATGTGGTTTCCACCACAGTATAAGCATTGTCCATTTGCGATGCGACGCTGACACTCTTGAGCAGTCAGCTTACCCTCCTTGTTGAGTTTTCTGGCAAGAGGATTGGAGGGTTGTGATGAGGAAGAAGGATTTGATGATTTCTGGAATGGTTTAGGATTGTTGGAAGGAGGATTGGAAGGTGTGTTGGGCTGCTGCAATGAATTCTGCTGGCAATTGTTGTTGTTGTTCTTCCCTTGTTTTTATTCTGCTGGTTCTGCTGGTTCTACATATCAGGATGCATCGAAGACTGACTTGGTTTTTCACCAGTACGCTTCTTTTTGTGGACACGGGACCAGTAGTTGTTGTCAATCTGCATAGCGAGACGTTGCATAGCAACAAGGGAAGAGGGTTTGCCAGTAGGAGAGCTGGAAATGATGTTGGAAATGCAATCTGGAAGGCCTTGATAATAGCGGTAAACTAGGACATTGTTGGGCCATCCCAAGATACTAGCAAGTCACGAGAACTCAATGTTATACTTGGTTATAGTCCAGTTATGACCATGCGAAGGTGTTCCAACTCCTCTGCTGCCTCTGTCTTGCGATCAAGGGCCCCCAAATTCTTGCACAACTCGTCCGCAAACAATTGGAAATCCTGAAACCAGGAAATGACGTCCCAATCGTACTCCACTTGAAGAACCGTTTGAAAGTGCTGCTGAGTGGGTCCCTTGAGAAAGGTCATTGCAGAGCTAACCTTTGCACGTTCTGTAGTGAATTGTGATGGATTAGTATTGAAGTATAAGTGGCATTGAAAAAGGAACTCATCTAGTTTCTGAGGCCTGGAGCTGTCAAATGTGTCAGGCTCTTTAGCCTGAATGTGTTCCATTTTAATGACAGGCTGGGGAGTATGGTTGCGATTTTCAAGATAAGTTGCAAAACAATCCATAATGTTCAGGAATCGTTCTTCAGGGTCTGGGTTTTGACGATGGCAGCAATGAGGAGGCTCATCAGGCTCATCCTCTGGGTCACCTTCATCATCAGGATTATCATTGGGAGGACCTCCATTGCCATCTCCACCTCCTGCATCAGCACCATCATTATCCAAATGTTCATCATCCTGACCCAAATCTTCAGGTTCAAAAAATTGGGTATTGCCCTCGGGTTCTTGTGCGTTATTCTCCTCTTCTTCCTTGTTGTCTTTGTTATGGTCAACACTGACCTGGTCATGCTCAGGCTGGGGTTCATCTTCTTCAGACTCGTGAATAGTCCTATGCGAAGCTTCACACCCATTTCAAGGTGGACCTGAAAACCAAGGAGTAGAAGGTGTGCGTCGAGAGGGAAGTGGATGATTCTGGACAGAAATACCATGAGTACGAGCAGTATTGCAAGTAAGTGTTGTAGACATATTAAGAGAACAATACCGAAAGTTGGGAATTCTGAATATACTGTCAAGATTTGCAAAATACCGGCGCTTACTAAGCACGCCAAAGTTACGGAGAGATCGGTTGTTGGCTTCAGCATATATGCTGCACCCTTCTGATATCATGTCGACTGATTTGGTCTATGAGGAAGATGACAGACAGTGCGAATTGGAATTCAATACTGAAGGAATAATGGACAGAGAATTCAGAGTGGAATCTTAGTTGATATTCAGAATGAATAATACATGAGCTAGTAGCGACATATTTAAGATAATGTGAAATTGGACAAATAACATGTAAATATCGTGAAGCTCACAATGCAACAATAAACGAATAAACAGATAAATGAAAAGTAAATAGACAACAACAAATGCGACGCAATGGAGAACGATAAACATAAATGGAATGGCAGAAACGAATATGAGCACAAATGAAAGGAGGATAGAATGATGAGTGGAGACAGGCTGCGAAATATTTATAGAAATGATTGATAATGAAAAATCACAGGAATCGGAAATCGAAAAAATAGTCGGAGATCAAATCAGAGAGGTTGCGATCGCAGATCGTGACATTAGTGCAGACAGCATGTGCAGTGCATGACTCAGTGGCTTTGTTGGAATGCCAGGTGCGGTCAAACCTGTTTCTCCAGAAAGGACATTTAGTGTCATTAGTGTGATGATTACCTTTACAGTTGAGACACTTGAAATTCTCAATGTGGGGGCAGGAAACACCATGAGGAGTGGCATTGCAAGGGGGGTTGGATTTAGGGTTAGTCTTGCAGCACCAGGCCATGGAGTGATGGTTCTCAACATGATGAGGGCCACCACAGATTTGACAGTGAGCACCAAGGGCATGACATGCATGAGTGGGGTGGCCCCACTGCTAGCAATTTCTGCATTGCACCACACCAGGGTGCATACTGGTAACATGGATAGTACCAATATGTCAGCCAAAGTTGATAGTACAATTGACCAATGTCTTGGCCTTGGTACCATTCTGGGAGTCCTAAATGTCGAACCACACAACAGCAGTGTCAGACTTTGGGGAGGCTTTCATAACACGAGGGCAGGCAGCAAGAATGACATTCTTGAAGAGAGGGGATTGACCCAGGGCTTGCTCAACAAATGCAGGGAAAAGAGGGTTGGATGAATTGGCTACCCAATATGGGATGCCAACAATTTTAAGGAAGGATTTTGATTGGGGAGACAGGGCCCAATAGAGATAGCATCTCCAAGTTGCCAGGCTTTTTTCAGCCAGGATTTGATAGTGTCAAGGCTGATAGATGTAGCGACACCTGATGTGGCAATGGAGATGCTATTATATAACTCACAGACAGATTCCATGCAAAGTTTGGATTGGATGGCAATAAGACTGCAATTACAGAATTTGGCTGCTTTGTTGAAGTCTTTGATGGAGTCAGCAATAATGTTGCCCTCAAAAGGAATAAGGACTTGATGGTGAGTAGGGCTGTGGGTCATCATTTTGGGTTTAGCACATTGAGCACTTGAAGTTGAAGATTTGGGTGCTTGAGGTTGGGCACTGTTATGGCCCAAATGTTATAGTGATGCCAGCCTGGTCCTAAGCTGGCACAATAAGTATCAAGTAGATCTTATCAAAGGGGACTCCTTCTCGGTAAGCAACAAAGTCATTTACAAAGTCAGAGTTATAATATGGCAATTATAGAGTTAAGACTTTAGTAATTGAGATCTTAGGGCTTAAGTTCAATTTGACTTTGTTTAGATAAAGGCTCATATTGAGTCTCCACCTAACCAAGTAGAAACAATGTTTCTCCTTGGTAGATGTCAATTGTTAAGTGCGCAAACGCTATGGATAGGGAGCCGATGTCAAGGACCGGGTGGACAGAGGTGTGACAGAGAGAAAGCAGGAGCCAGTCCTTGGACGTGGGAGCGGGTCATGGCCTCAACTTATGTGTTGTGCCAACTACTGATGCTTGACCCAGATTTCAGACAAGATAAGAGAGCAGAGGACAAACAGAGAGCAGAGGACGAACAGAGAGCAGAGGAAAGTAGCATATTGCTAAGTTGATTATCAGACTGAAGAATCCAAGTACAAAGTCGCACTACTTATATACGATGCAGAATATAGGATCGGATAAGGAAAAAAAGCAAAGTAGTAAACAGAGAAATAATCAAAGTGGAGTCTGCAAATTTTACAAGGCTAGAAGATAGAAAATTTACTATTAAACAGTTGTCAGAAAATTTTGACAAGGCAGTATGAATTAATAAAATGGAAGATGTCAGAATAAGTCCGAAGATGAAAGACCGATAAAAACTGAGGTAGCCAATATGCGAAAGCAGATAGGAGTTCATGAAAATAATACCAAGTTTGAACTGTCAGCCATTCTTGAGGTTTGGCTCATGACAGGAATGCTCTCCACTCATCATATAACTCTGTGTCAGGTTGACCAGTAAGCCCTCATGTTCTGAATGAAATGAAATCTCTCCCTCCCTATTCCTGGGCTGACTTCTCAGCTCTGGAACTCACCAACTCCCTTTTGTCTTGTGCTAACTCTTCAGCTCCTGGTCCTGATCATATCTCCTGGAAACATCTAAAGTCTATCATTGCCCATGATGACTGCCTCAAGAACATTTTACTCATTGCCAACATATGTGTATGTCTTTCTCACTGGCCAAGTCACTTCAAAGACTCAGTCTCTATCATCATTCCCAAGCCAAATAAACTGGCCTATGATACCCCTAAAGCATTTTGTCCCATTGTTCTACTAAACACTTTAGGTAAACTAATCAAAAAGATGATCACATGCCACATGCAATTTGAAGTGGTCTCTTCAGGAGCTCTCCACCCAAATCAAATGGGCAGGGTTATTCAATGCTCCACTGAGGATGTAGGTGTTTTCCTCACTCACATCATTTGGGCTGGGTGTGTCAGATGTGCTCTGGACAGTCTACAAGTATTTGTGATTGATTTGTTGATATGTGAACTTAGAGTTGATGTAGAGGTTGCTTAGTCAGTTGTAGATCACCTGACTGCATGTTCAACTCTCCTGTGGATGCTTTCTTGACTCTCAGTCATTTACAGTTGTCCACAGGTGAGTACAAGTCTCTATCTTGTTAATATAGTCATTTACAGTTGTCCACAGATTCCTGTGTGAGTTGTGAGCTCCCCGGGCGATTTCCCTGGTTTCTAGGACCTCCTACATGTCCCTGTGCATCACCTTATAACAGGGTGGGCCAAAGGTATGATCACTAGTGTTTGCACTTTTGACATCACCCAATTCTTTCCCTCTCTGAATCACAATATTTTCATTGACATCTTACAACACCAGGGGTTCGCCCAGAAATCATTAAGTTCTTTTCCCACTACCTCATAGGTTGCTCTACTCAGTTTATGTGGAATACCTTCTTGTTGGATGCCCATGATGCAGATGTTGGCATTGGGCAAGGATCTGCACTTTCCCTTATACTCTCAGCACTCTATTTAGTGCATCTCATGTTCATGTTCGGCCAATGCACTTATCTGCAATCTATTCCCTCCTCCCTCCTATCCTTTGTTGATGATGGGCTTTGTATTTCTCAAGCAAAGAACTATACTGACACTATTTCTTCCCTTAAATCAGCATACTCCATCATCACCTCCATATGCACCAACCTCAGACTAGTTGTCGAACATGACAAATCCGAGGTCTTCCATTTTTCTTGACATCACAATGATTCCAATCCCCCACTTGACTTATCTAACATCAGTGGCCTCCTCCTTCATCCAAAACTCTTCTGGAGATACCTCAGCTTTTACTTTGACCATCAACTCTCATTCCAAGAGCATGTTCAGTACTACTCCACCAAAGCATTATCCATGGTTAAAGCTATGGGTATGCTAGGTAACTCAACCTGTGGTCTACTTCCCCTCCAAAAACAACTTCTTTATAGGTCATGTGTCATCTCTGTGGCAACATATGGCTTTCACCTATGGTACTTTGAGGGCACCCAGAACAAGGTGCTTCTCAAGTCCCTCTCCTCTATGCAAAGGCACCCAGCTCTTTGGATAACTGGTGCCTTCCACACTTCTCCATCTGGTGGCACTGAAAGTATTGCAGGACTTATTCCCATCCACCTTCATCTATGTAAACTAGCTATTCATTCTTCACATTGAGTCACCACTCTACCTTCCAACCATGCATTATGTTCTCTGTTATCTGATCATTTCTCTCTTGATTCTTTCCCCTATCCCCAATCGCTTTGCCTTCTCACTCCAGTTAAAAAAGCTAAAGTCAAAGGCCCTATTGTTGATGTAGATAATTCTCTTCCTCATCTCTCTGACTCCTTCTCTCCTTTCACCCCCAAATCCAAGCCTGGGTCTTGTCTCATGGATATCTTCCCTGATTCCATTCATTTTCATCCTTGTAATCACTCAGACAAACACAAGATGTATAAACATGTATTGTCTCTTGACTCTGTTTTTTCCTCTTCTTCTTCTGATCATACTTGTATATCAGTTGTTACTGACACCTCTGTTCCACTTGTAGGTTCCCTTCAGGTGGTTTTGGTAGCACATTTATATCACAGCAGACAACAAGTGTCCTATACAAAACAGGCAAGTGGCCAGGCATCTTCCACAGATGCTGAACTCTATTCCATTCACATTGGCATCACCAAATCCATATCCCTCCAGTGCAATAAAATCATTCTCATCACCAATTGTCTCCCAGCAGCCAAGTTGGTGGTCAACCCTTCTATTCACTCAAGTCAATCACACTCTATCCATGTCTGCCAACTCTTATCCGACTGGCTCACAGCCAAACCCTCCTGATCCATCAACTTTTGGGATGTACTATCAAAGTGGGGTTGGAAGCCCCACCTCAAAGTCCACAATGATGTCACTACCACACACATACATGCCCCTCCCCATATGGGTGCTACTCTCAATTTCCTGCGACGCAAAGCCACCAACAACTGCCAGAAGTCCTGGGAGTCTACATTTTGGAAGAAGAGGTACCACAGCAACAGTTTCCTTCTATCAAAAAAGAATCACAAGTTCCTTATCCCCACATATGTCAAGGGAGGTACTTGGCTCCCTCTAGCCAATGAGTCTCTGTCATTATGTGCACACATGACTCGAGCTATCCTTAATCATGCTCCCATTGGAGCTTTTTGTGAAAGATTCTTTTCCCTCAAACCCATATCCTGTCGCTGTGGCCACCACTTGGAAACACAACATCATATCTTATGTTACTATCCTCTATACCCTATCCACACCCAATGGGTACAATGCACATTCCCTCAATATGAGTTCCTTGTTGAGTTCTTGAAAAAGAACCCAGCTGGTTTTGCCTTCACCAATCATGATATGTGTCCACTGCCACTTCAAGCCCCTGTGCCTGCCAAACCAAATGAAGGTGAACTATATTCTTTCATCTCCTCTCTTCTCTTCTCTCTTGAGTCCAATCTCTGTGTATAACACCTTGTTTTATAGTCTCTCTTGAGTCTTCTCTATTTTACTGGACTAATCATGTATAGTCTTTGTCTTAAGCAGTCTTTGACCACTTTGTGTACCCCAGCTTGCTGTAGTATACTGTCTGTTTGTATTATTTAGTTGAAAGCAGACTGCAATTGAGCACCGCTATATAAATTCATTGATTTAAAATAAAATAAAATAAAAAAGAAGGAGGGAGTCTAGACTCTACTAACATGGCTGTAATGCGTTCCCCCATAGTCCTGTTGGCTCTCTCAGCTAGACCATTCTGCTGGGGCCTGTTGCAAGTGGAATGACACCTCTCAATGCCACAGTTCTTGGTAAACTGCAAAAATGCATTGGACATGTATTCACCACCTTTATCATCCTGTAGAGCATGAATTTTCGCTCCTAGCTGGTTCTCAGCCCAAGCCTTGTACTCCTTGAATGCTTCAAAGGCTTCTGACTTGGCCCTAAGCAGGTAGACAGCTCAAAAACATGTAGAATTGTCAATAAACGTCATCCAGTACTTGTAGCCACTGTGGGTAGGCACTGGGAGCAGTCTATTGAGGTCTGAGTGCACCAACTCGACTGGGGAGTGATTGTGGTTGGCTGAGGGCAGGAAAGGAAGGGAGTGCATCTGTCTATTAGAATAAATGTAGTCTATGGTGACAATCTGTCAGTGCTAGAGAATGAGTCTATGGGCCTAGAGATTCCAGGTAAGGGATGATGTATTCAAGGTGGAACACGACAAGGTGATAACCTTGCCATGTTCATAACTATATACAACAATGCACAGACCAACTATACAGTACCAAAACAAATATTAATGAACATAGGAACAAACACATACAAAGGTGTATACATAGAATGATAATAGAAATAGTTAATGGCCAAGGACCCTGAGACCCCCGAGAAGACCAAACATGGCCAAGATGGCCGACTTACCTGAGAAGACCTTGAGTCTAAAGGCCATAGAGTGGGAAGAAATGGATATATTGAACCCCTTATTTTGTGTGAGGTATAGACAAGACAGAAGATTACTCCAGAGGTCTAGAACATGCAGTTCACATGAAAACTCGACCGCTCCAGCCATTTTTCTGCCCATAACAGGCTGAAAGACCACTGAACCCATCCCAGCTGAATATATGACAGAGTTGTCTGCTAATCTGATTGGTATGTGACAGGGGGTATATTTCTTGAACTAATGATGGTGTGGGGTCATATGTGATGTAGCACCTGTGTCTGCAATCCAATGGAAGTCAGCATCAAGCTGGAGGGGTGGAGAAGAGGCTGGGGAAGTGGGGGAAGTGATGGGAGTGGAGGGAGAGCTTGTACTTGCATTTCCAGCAAATTCTGTGACTCTGCTCGCTTCTCCGGATGCTGGAGGGGCAGGGGAGCCATCGGAGTACTCCTGGGCCTTGTTGGCATGGTTTCCACGTCATTTGGACTGGGGGGGGAGCGTTCTGAGTGTCCTCTTGGGCCTTGAGGTGATCCTTGTCCTTTCTCCAGCATTTGGCCTCTGTATGACCAGTTATGTGACACCAGCCACATGGATCGGTTGATTTTGCCATTTTGAGGACTCTGGAGGCAGCAGAAAATGCAGAGGAGGAAGAGGGAAGGTCTATGGCCCTCCTGCAACATTGGGTGTCCTCAGTGACAAAGGCCTGATGCACAGCAGCCTTGTCAAGTTTGTCCTTGAGGAGGAGGGAGGAAATGAAGGAGGAGTACTCCTCAGTGGGCAGGGCTCAGATTAGAGCCATAGAAGCAAGCTCCTCATCCAGGCCTTTGAGGTCAAAGTCATCAGAGCAAAGATTTGTCAGATGTGCTCTGGACAGTCTACAAGTATTTGTGATTGATTTGTTGATGTGTGAACTTAGAGTTGATGCAGAGGTTGCTTAGTCAGTTGTAGATCACCTGGCTGCATGTTCAACTCTCCTATGGACGCTTTCTTGACTCTCAGTCATTTACAGTTGTCCACAGGTGAGTACAAGTCTCTATCTTGTTAATATAGTCATTTACAGTTGTCCACAGATTCCTGTGTGAGTTGTGAGCTCCCCGGGCAATTTCTCTGGTTTCTAGGACCTCCTACATGTCCCCTGTGCATCACCTTTTAACAAGATTTTAGATTTGCTTCATGCTCTCCTCAACCCTGTTGATCAGGGACTGCAGGGACTCGTCCTCAGCCTTCCTGATGTTGAAGAGGTTGTCATAGGCATTGAAACGAGTGCCAGGACACCTCTGGAGGTGCACAGCTTGCAAATCTGTCCACATCTTGACAGGATCATCCCTATCAGTGAAGTGAACCCTCTGGTCCAGTTCCACCATGAGATAAAGCCAGCCAGCAGCCTTGTCAGTCTTTGCATTCCAGGCCTCCCTTGAGTCAAAGGTGGCTTGGGTAGTAGGGAAAGGAATCTCAGGCTTTAGGAGTTCACCCTTGACCAGTCTCCATAAGCCAGAGGCCTGGAGCCATGCCTGCATCTCGCCTGCCCAGGTAGAGTAGTTAGTGGCATTGAGCTTGTCAAAGTTGGGGCCAGAGGAAGACATCTGGGCAGACTAGGAAGCTGAAATGCAGTGTAGGGTGACAAGGAAAGGGTTGGTGGTTGTGTAATGAGGGATATATGTGGCAAACAGTGGGATCAATGGACTGGTGAAGTTCAGAGCGGAACAGAGCAACAGTTGGCATGGGAGGAGCAGAGGAATATTAGGATTAGAATAGAGTGATTAGGAATGGAAGTGGGATAGTGGAACAAGAAATGGTCGGAACGTGGCAAAACTTGGTGAAGTCATGGAGACACGCAAGATTGATGGGTGTGCATGGAGGTGACCAGAGTGATGTGAAAACGAAGGAGAAAACACAAACACAGTGGATAGGAGAAGAGGAAGACAGTTGAGGAAGAAATGGAGCAAAAGTTGTTGTCTGAGGCTTCTAGAGGCCAGGGCCCATAACCCGTTAGAAGGTGATGCACAGGGGATGTGTAGGAGGTCCTAGAAACTAGAGAAATTGCCTAGGGAGCTCACAACTCACACAGGAATCTGTGGACAACTGTAAATGACTGAGAGCCAAGAAAGCGTCCACAGGAGAGTTGAACATGCAGCCAGGTGATCTACAACTGACTAAGCAACCTCTGCATCAACTCTAAGTTCACACATCAACAAATCAATCACAAATACTTGTAGACTGTCCAGAGCACATCTGACACCACTGCCTTTGGACCCAATGAACATTGCCAACACTGAAACACATGTCTCATCTAGCAAGCACAACCATTCAGTTTTGCCTGCACTTTCTATCAAATTGACTAGGCACTTGGTCCACAATGATGCCAAGTCTGCTGCCTCCTCTAGAGCTGGCTCAGAAGAGGAAGAGAGTGGTAAGAGCGATTCTGATTTGTCTGATAACTCAACCCCCCCTTCTCCCATAACCATCTCTGCTGCATTATCACATGCAGCATCGCACTCATCCCTCAAAACTCCCCCTCCCCCTTTGTTGTGTGCCAGGCAAGCTCATGCTCATGATACTTACCAAGGTTTGGACACCACCCCTAAAGCCATCTCAAGAACAGCGTCTATGAGTGCATATGATGGCTTTAAATCACCTATTCTCTTCTGCCCTTTTGGTGAGGGGTTCCTAGGTGAGTTCAAATAACCTGATCCTTTGAACTTGAACTCTTTTTTTTTTTAAAAAAAAAAAAATCAATGAATTTATATAGTGGTGCTCAGTTGTAGTCTGCTTTCAACTAAATAATACAAACAGACAGTACACTACAGCAAGCCGTGGTACATGAAGCAGTCAAAGACCACTTAAGACAAAGACTATATACAATTAGTCCAGTGAAATAGAAGATTGTTAAACACACAAATGCTACAGGTAGGAACCAACATCTAGGACTGGATGGGCAGAAGTGGGACAGAGGTAAGACAGAAGCCAGTTATTGAACATAGAAGCAGGTCATGGCCTCGACTTATAGGTTGTGCCAACTACTGATGCTTGACCCAGATTTCAGACAAGGGAAGAGAGCAGAGTAGAAACTAGCATATTACTAAGTTGATTATCAGACTAAGGAATCCAAGTACAAAGTTGTGCTACTTATATACAATGCGGAATATAGGATTGGATAAGGAAAATAAGGAAAATAGTAAACAGAGAAATAATCAAAGTGGAGTCCACAAATTTTACAAGGCTAGAAGATATAAAATTTACTATTAAACAGTTGTGTTAAGCACGCAAACGCTATGGATAGGGAGCCAACGTCAAGGACTGGGTGGACAGAGGTGTGACAGAGAGAAAGCAGGAGCTGGTCCTAGGATGTGGGAGCAGGTTGTGGCCTCAACTTATGTATTGTGCCAACTACTGACACTTGACCCAGATTTCAGACAAGATAAGAGAGCAGAGGACAAACAGAGAGCAGAGGAAAGTAGTGTATCGCTAAGTTGATTATCAGACTGGAGAATCCAAGTACAAAGTTGCGCTACTTATATAGGATGCGGAATATAGGATCAGATAAGGAAAACAAGCAAAGTAGTAAACAGAGAAATAATCAAAGTGGAGTCTGCAAATTTTACAAGGCTAGAAAATAGAAAATTTACTATTAAATGGTTGTCAGAAAATTTCAACAAGGTGGTATGAATTAATAAAATGGAAGATGTCAGAATAAGTCTGAAGGTGAAAGACCGATAAAAACCGAGGTAACTGATATGCGAAAGTGGATAGGAGTTCATGAAAATAATACCAAGTTTGAACCATCAGCCGTTCTTGAGGTTTGGCTCGTAACAGTATTCCCCCCTTAGGGCTGAGCCCTTGAAGCCATGTGACTTGATTGTGGGAACCAATTCAAACTCCATATAAATTCCGCTCTGAGGAAAAAATTAAGCTTTCTCACAACTTAATCTCTTAATGCTACTATGATGCCCAACTCCCCGACCTACAGATCTGACCCATCAAGTGATAGCAACTTGGAGAATGAGTTGCGCAAACTGGAAGAAGAGGATGATCAGAAGGCAGCTGAAGAAGAAGAACAGAAGAAGCAAGAGGCTGAGGAGGCTGAGAAAAAGAAACATGAGGAGGAGGAACGACAGAAGAGAAAAGAAGAGTTGTGGAGGAAGATGGCAGAGAAGAAAAGGAAGGAGGCCGAGGAAGCGGAGCAGTTACAAAAGGAGAAGGAAGAGGCCAAACTGGCAGAACGGATTCGACTGGAGGCCAAGAAGAAGGAAAAGGAAAGACAGGAGAAAGAGAAGGGGAAAGGGAAGAGAACAGTGATGGAGGTGGAAGTGGAGATAGTGGAGAGTCCGGTGAAGAAGAAGAAAATGACAGAGAATGCGAAGGTAGGAAACGGGGTTCAAAAACCTCATGCGAAACTGACGAGCAGGCTGGCTAAGATGGCCAGGTTGACTCAACGGAGTGTGGCTGCTGGTCCCTCCAAGTATCAGCTTACGGAGCTGGATGATCAAGACAACAATCCCTTGTGGACACCCAGCTCAGGTTTGGCCAAAGATGGAAGAGATGAGACTGCCGCCCTCCAAAAATGCGGAAACTATGATGCAAAGGGAGGGAAGATAAAGATGGGTGGAAACAACGAGTGTGGGCAGTGCTTGCATCTGGGCAAGAACTGCACCAAGCAAAGTGATACGTGAGTAACTTCCGATTCCCTGGGTCGGCTGATCAAATGACAACATCCACAGTGGCAAGTATATGTGTGAGCCATGCCACACTTCAAAACAGAAGTGTGCAGTTCCAATAGAGGCTGACAAACAGCCTCATGAGCAAATGTATGAGCTCATTGTCGAGCAGAGGAAGACCTGGGCCGTCCAATTGGCCATTCTCAAGGAGCTGAAGGGGATCTGGGCTGAGTTGGGAACTCGGCACTTGGCAATGGTGTTGAGTATCCGGTCCCAGACCAAGGTTGTGGATGGGCTGGCTAAGGACTTCGAGGAGTTCTACGACTGGCTTGTCCTTGATGGCAAGGTGATGGATGACGAGGCGCACAAAAAGGCACAGGCAGAGTTGGACGCCAAATTGGCCGCTAAGAAGAAAATCGTGCTGGAGACGTCGGATGCTGGGTCTGGGGATGAGGGAGAGGCAGGAGGAGAGGAAGATGAGGGAGAGGATGAGGGTGAGAATGGTAGTAAATAGTTGTCTCATCCATCCCGTTCCTCATGCCCGGCTCGTTTCGTCATCAATCCGTTTTTTGTTGTTGCATATTTTCTACTTTTGCTCTTTGGACTTGTTTTTGAAATGGATGATATTTCTTGGGGCCAAGTGTGAGTAAAGAAAAGTCCGAAATAAGAAAAAAGGAAGAGAGGGAGATGAGGCTATTGGGTGTAAGCAAAAACAAAATGGTAAGTAAGAAAGTATGAAAAATTGTCTAAGTCCAAAAGAAAACGAGTGAGCCAATATCATAAAATGGGTGAAGAAAATACGTAGCCAAGATAACATCTAGGATAAAGAAGTGGGCCAGGCTTGTCAGAATAAGCAGAATGGAAATCAGAGAGAAGTTCAGTTGTGTGTATAAGTTTGGTAGCAGGTAACCACAAAGATTCTTTGTCAGTATCTTCATATCCCAACCAGATGACCTTGTAAAGAAGTTTGCATGTGCAACGTCAATCGATCTTCGAGTCTACGATGGGGGCAATCTTGTACTCTGGTTCACCGTCAATGACAATGGAAGCAGGAGCCAGTTCAGTGTGATTGGAAAATGGATTGGGTGTGGTCGGCTCAAGCATGGAAACATGGAAGACAGGATGAACAGTGCACATGGAATCTGGAAGGCAAAGGGTGAACGAGTGAGAGCCAGGTTGAGCGATAATTTCGTATGGACCGAGATATTTTTTGGAAAGCTTTTTGGATGGACGGGTAGTGCAGAAGAATTGAGCTTTCACAAAAACTGTCTGGCTGACTTTGAACTCTGGGGCTGGTAACCGATGTGCATTAGCAGATCGTTGGTAGTGTTCTTGAGCAGTGGCTATCTCAGCCTTGAGAGTAGTGTGTAGTTCATCGAGGTTAACTGCGAAGTTGCATGCACAAGCTGATGCAATATCATGTTCAGGATGGACTGTAATGTTAGGGTGATAACCCTTGTTGGCAAAGAAGGGTGAAATTCCGGTGGTAGCACTGGGCGCATTGTTGTATGCGAATTCTGCGAGTGGGAGGAGGTTGGACCAGTTGTCCTGCTGATAGTTGCAGTAAACGCGAAGGTACTGCTCTAGCATCTGGTTAGTTCATTCCGTCTGTCTGTCACCTTCAGGATGATAACTAGATGTGAAGTGAAGGCACATGTCCAGAGCCATGCTGAGGGAACGGAAGAAGTGTGAGACGAACTCTGAACCACGATCTGAAGTGACATGAGAAGGAACACTGTGCTTAGAGAATACATGAATGATGAATAACCGTGCCAGTTCTGCTGAAGTGATAGTGTTGTGGGTTGGAATGAATACAGCCTGTTTGGAGAGTCGGTCGATGATAATGAGGATGGTGTCAAAGCCAGAGGATGAAGGGAGTTTCTCAATGAAGTCCATTGAAATTGAATTCCACGGGCATTTAGGAATGGGGAGTTGCTTGAGGTTACTGTACAGCTTGTGGCGCTGAGACTTGGATTGCATGCAGGTAATGCAGGATTTACAGAAAGCCTTGACCTGAGATTGGATATCAGGCCAGGTGTACTTGCATCGGATGAGTTCGAGGGTCTTGTTCTGACCAAAATGGCCAGAAAGGACATGATCCTGTTTGTATTGTAGAACTCTGAGTTGAAGGTTGTTGATGTTGGGTACGTAGATCCTGTCGTCAAGCCAAAGAAAACCAGCAGAATCAATTGACCAGCAGCCTTTGGGATGAGTGATATGAGTGGATGTGATCAGGTCTTGAGGAAGTGAAGTAAGGATATCAGAATGAAGTTTCTCGAGATCTAGTATGGTGGCAGCACAAAGGGAAGGAGTGGAAAAATAAGTAGCTCGAACTGAAGCTGATAACTGTTCATGCAAAAATACAGGACGGAAATTATGAGGATTGACCGAAGTGTAGCCATTATTCCCCCTTTAGGGTAGATGTCCCATCATCTAGTGAGAGCATCAGGCTTGGTTCCAAGTCGGCCGGGTTGGAAACGGATAATAAGGTTGAACTGTGATATGAACTCAGACCAACAAGCCTGTTGACAAGTTAGGATCTTTGTAGTGCAGAAGTATTCCAGATTCTTGTGATTGGTAACAATGTCAATAGGGAGTGGGGCTCCTTCAAGGTAATGCCACCAGGTGTGAAAAGCCTTGAAGATAGCAAGGAGCTCTTTGTCATGAGTGTCATAGTTTAACTCAGCTGTGCTGAAGGTGCAGGAATGGAACACAATCAGGTGAACTTTGTTGTCATCCGCGACAATGGAAAGGATGGCAGCAAGTGCATAATCAGAAGCATCAGTCTCAATGATGATCTGGGCATCGGGTATCCAGTGAGTGAGTATAGGAGCAGTAGTGAACGCTTCTTTGAGGGAGTTAAAGGCTTCACAACACCGTTTGTCGAAATTCCACTTAGATGCTTTTTGGGTGAGGCGCATAAGCAGGATGACAATATTGGAATAGTTCCACTGCCGCTGAGGATCCCTGTCCTCACATCAAGTGCGTCAACTGCACCAAATCACATGCAGCTGATGACTGCAAATGTCTATTCTGGCAACACCGGTTTGACTAGCTTTGGCTTGAAAACCATCGCCGCAATGCCGCTCGGTCACGTCTGTAAGGGGTGGTTCCCTACAGGTCGCATTGTCTGCCCCCGCGCTGCGTGTGGTGGGCTGTGGAGATCCATGCTGTGCACTTCCATCCACCGGCAAATCAGAACAAGTTGATTTGTACAGTATTCCTCTTTCATCTCAGACTATGTACCACTGTGTGAAGATATTGTTTGTACTAGGCGGACTTCGGACTTGTATTTTATACCTAGCTATGTAGATGTGTAGTTGGTAGTGGTACTTTCTGCATGTTGTAGTAGTTGGGCACGGACTGCTTTCGCGCACCATGTTATAAATTTGCAACCCCTTTGGGGTCATGTTGAATAAATAAAAAATAAAAAATAAAAAAAAGATATCGGAATAGTTGTAAATGAAGCGTCGATAGAAATTGGTGAAACCAAGAAAAGACTGGATGTCTTTGACTTTCTTTGGTTCAGGCCACTCCTGGATGATTTTGATCTTGTCTTCTGACATTTTGAGACCAGCTGGTGAGAGGATATACCCGAGGTATTCAACAGAATCGGAATGGAACTCACATTTTTCCGCTTTAGCATATAGGCCATGCTTGTGGAGCTGCTTGAGGATGTCTCGAACTTGTTTCTTGTGTGTGTTGAGGTCGTCAGAGTAGATGAGGATGTCATCAAGATAGACTGTGACACAGACATCGAGGAGGTCGGAAAAGATGTCATTCATGAACTGCTGGAAGGCTGTGGGTGCGTTGGTGAGTCCAAAAAGCATAACCAGCCATTCAAAGGATCCATAGTGGGTCCTGAAAGCCTTTTTCCATTCGTCTCCTTCAGCAATCCGAACGAGGGGATAAGCATGTTGAAGGTCTATCTTGGTGTAGATGCGGCCTTTGTGAGGAGAGTTGAGTAGGTCAGAGATGAGCAGGAGCGGGTAGCAATCCTTCTTGGTAATGCAATTAAGGCCATGGAAATCAACACAAAGTCGTAGTGAACCATCTTTCTTCCAAACGAAGAGAACAGGTGCGCCATGAGGCAAAGAAGTGGGGTGGATAAAACCAATAGATACGTGTTTGTCGATAAATCCACAGAGTGACTCAAGCTCAGATGGAGATAATGAATAGATAGTGCCAATGGGAGGTTGAGCACCCTCTTCAATATTGATTTTGAGATCGTAAGGGCGATGTGGTGCAAGGCTGTCAGTGCGAGCTTTGCTGAACACATCAGTGAATTCATGATATTCATTGGGCACTTTAGAAAGGTCAATTGACTCGTTGGAAACCCGAGCTGAATTGGCAGAAGCGGAAGGTGAGCTGAGATTGAGGCAGAAGTTTACTGATCCAGGAAGGTGCAAAGCGCAAATGTATGCAGCAGCATTGATGATAGAAACACAAGGAGCTGTTGCAATACTAGAAGTAGACATAGAAGTCCCAGAGGATGGTGAATTCAGAGGAGTGTCAGCCGTTGGACTAGGAGCAGGTGATGATGTAGGAGCTGCTGCGGGAGTGGATGTGATGCAGGCAGAAGGGGCAAGATTATCTTGCAAATGCAATCAGAAAGATATACTGCTCGAAACCCAGTCAATCAACAGATTGTAGCGGGTGAGCCAGTTGTGTCCAAGTACCACAGAGCAGGAAGAATCAAGCTGAGTGACATAGAAGTCAATAGTCATAGATTCACCAGTAGAGAATGTAACAGGCAGATTCACAAGTTCAGTAATGTAACTATTTGACGATCTGTCAAATAGGCGAAGCTCGATAGGAGGTAAAGGTGAGGTTGGAAGAGAGTGAGTGCGGATGAAATCAGAATCTATGAAACAATGAGTGGAGCTGGAATCAACAAGAGCACAAAACAGTATCTGTTGCACATCCCTCCTTGACCTCTTACCACCACCATCTATTCGTATTTGGTGTTTTAAGACGTCTAGTTCTACTGTGTTTACTACTAGTAATATGGGTAAACGCAAATCTAAAGCCAACCGGCCACCACCCCACTCCACCGAGTCTGTCAATGCCTCTGACAACAAGCTCAACATCCCCGAGATGTCCGAAGATGAACATCTCGACCCCTACAACAACCCACTCAACATGCGTGGGTTCTTTGGTCCCCCCCAGGCTGACGTCTCATCGCATGGCCCCTCCTAGTCAATGGCTGACGTCCCGTCACCTGGCCCCTCCCAGTCAATGGCTGACGTCCTGTCACCATCACCCATTCCCCCAGTGGCTGATGTCCCGTCGCCACTCCAGCCCTACACCATGGGTACATGCACCTTTGTGCCCATCACCCCTCCCCCTGTGGCGCCCGTGTCAGTGTCCTCCTCCAAGGGAAAGAAGAAGAAGGAGCTCACCCCAAGGCTCACCCTCAACAAACTCATATCCTTCCTTAAGTGGTTGGATACCATTGAAGACCCCAACGAAATCCCGGTCAATGACGTGCAGGCCATGGTTACTTGTCTAGCCAAGGCTTTGTATGCATTCACCAGTGAGCTGCACATGAGCAGCGTGCTGATCACCTCAAACTCTCTCAATGCCGATGGCTGGGAGACGTATGCAGATTTCTTGGGGGGCTTCGGTTGCAGATTCTTGGCCGAGACCTCCCCTAAAGCAACATGCATCACCCACGAGGCAACCCATGGATCCGCTGACTCAGTGGGTCCATGTGACATTGACATGGGCTCCCCCAAGGTGCCCACTTTACCACCCCCAGATCGTCGGCCCGCTCTGGCCCGTCTCTCCCTACTGCCCAAGCCAGCACCTGCGAAGGCCCATGCTAGTGGCAAAACGCCCATTCAAGCGCCCCCCGCTCCCAAGCAAGCGCCCATCCCACCCTCGGCGGCTAAGAAGTCGTTCACCGAGGTTGCACACACCCCGGCATCTGCGGCAGCGCTCATCAAGCTTGCCCAGTCCCACCCCACCCTTGAGCCTGATTGCATCACTGCAATGCATCAGGCCACCCTCGCTGATGCGCCTTCTGCAAAGAAGCCCTGCATGACCACATCGGGTCCTACCCGACACCAACTCTTCCTCAATTTCACTGGTGATGCCGGTGATATCACCTACCTCCATCACAAGGCCATGCGCCTCCTCAATGACTCCCTCACTTGCGTGAAGAACTCTCTTCATGTTGAGAACATTGCCAAGGCGTATGACACCATCTCGTTGTACACCAGCTCCGTCACCACTGATGCTGAGGCATCAGTGATCGAATCCGCCCTCCCATCAGCCTTCACCACCCCGTTCGAGTTGAAGACGAGACGACCCAGGTCCAGATCTTACCTCAAGATCTTGGACATCCCCTACTATACGGGTGGTGTCCATACCACCCCACAACACATCACCGACCGCATTCACGTGTCTCCCTTCAAGGAGACATTCACCAACGTCTCCTCCATGCGCATCATGTGCAACTCCGCCAAAGCCAACACTGCAACCATTTGGGTCGACCTTTGGGATTCTCAGTCCGGCGCTAACGCCAAGCGCCTGGTTGGCAAATACCTCAACTTTGATGGCGTGCAGTCTATGATCAAGGCCACACACACTCATCCTGGGACCCCCCAGTGTCAACAATGCTGGCAATGGGGCCACACTACCTCCACCTGTTGCAACCATGCGCTCAGGTGCTCACAATGCGGTGGGCCACATTGGTCTGAGAATCACCGCACCACCTCCTCCTGCTGTAAGGGGTCGCCAAAGGCTAACCCCCCCATCCAGCCCACGCCCGCTGGGGATCCCTGTCCCCACATCAAGTGTGTCAACTGTGGCAAAGAACATGCTGCAACTGACTGCAAGTGTGTGTTCTGGCGCCACTGATTTGATTGGGATTGGCTGCAAAGTTATTCCGGTTCTGCTGGTTGGCCCCAGGCCTAGGGGGAGCTCCCTGGTGTCAACGCATTGTCCCCCATCCATTGCCAGTCACTGGATGGGCTCTCACCAACCACAAGGCCTGCCACCAGATGCAATGATATTGGTATATGTCTCATTTCTTTGTATTTTGTTACATGCCTAGCCCTTCTGCTGTCAATTCATGTATTGTCTCGGACAGGACTCTTATATATTCCCAGTTGTTTACTCTTGTGTAGTCAGTAGCGGTATCAGTTTCCATGTGGTAGATAGTTGGGTGTGGACTGCTATCGCGCACCACATTATAAATTGGCAACCCCTCTGAGGCCACATTGACTAAATAAAAAAATAAATAAAAATGGTATCTGTTGAATGTTATCAGATGAACAAATGTGAGTAGAAGTGAGGGAAGCGATAAGAGAATTCGGATCGGAAAGAGCAGACACATTGAGGTGGAGGAGACTCTCTGGTGCACAGATGAGCTCAACGCAACCCCCAGTCTGTGCAGAGTCCTGAGGGTCACCCTCTATTTTTCTGGACTCTTTTCAGAGTCCTTGGGCAGAGCCACTTCAACCTTGCGGATCTTGGCCCAATTTTGTTTCCTGTGGCAATTCTTGACCTTATGGCCTTTGCCACCGCAGAATAGGCAGAGATCTTCATCGAGGCATTGTTTCCGCTCCTCAGGTGTCAGTTTGCCATTTTGGCCGAGTTTGCTCAAGAGGTCAAATTTCGGCGTAGGGCATTGAGTACTAGATGTGGATGGAGTGAGGGTGTTGGATTTGGTTGATGGAGCCTGTGACTGATTGCGGTTGGTGTTGTTGTTGCTGTTACTATTGTTGCCTCAATTATTGTTGTTATTGTTGCCAGGTTGAGACTGGCTGTGTGGCGGATTCAGATTGGAAGTATTGGAGGTTGAGGGCTTGTTGGGCTGCTTCTGACTGAGAGAATCAGCAGCATCCTTTTCTGCAGTGCGGGCACGAACATGTTCACGGTCACACTCCCAGTAGCGTCTGTCATAAACAATGGCCAAGCAATGCATTTCCTTGAAAGTAGTGGGTTTACCCTGCTCATGGGTACTGAGAGGGTCTTGGATGCGGTTTGGAAGTCCCTTGTAGTAACAATGGCAGAGGACCTTGTCATTCCAACTGAGTTGAGAGGTGTGTTTGAGGAACTCAATGTTGAAAGTGGCAATTTTATCACCCAGTTTCATGTGAAGGGTATTGAGCATCTTGGCTGCTTCTCCCTTTGGGTTGGCAATGCCAAAATGCATATGGAGCTCACAGACAAATGCATTCCAATCATCAAACCAGTCATGGAAGACACCCTGTTCTTCCTGAGTGAGGCCAACCTCAAACCAGTCAAGTGCAACACTGGTAAGGTAGGTCATGGTGAAGTTGACTTTCTGATTGTCATACTGGAACTGAGTGGGATTGGCTCGGAAATATAGATGGCATTGGATTAGGAAAGTGTTGAGTTTTTCGGGGTCAGAGCTGCTGAAAGTGTCTGGGAGACGAGCCTTATTGATGTGAGTCTGGTTGGCTTGTGCAGCCACTTGGTGATCGAGATTGTCAGCGAGCCTACCCAAGACATCGGCTAGACAATCATTGTTTGGATCCTGTCGGGGAGCTCGGGGATGAGGTGCCCGTCGAGGGGGAAGAGGCTCATTGTTGGAAGAGTGGGAAGTGTCTTCAGGATCATTGTCGTCGGGGTCACCAGGACCACTGGAAGAGCCATTATAGATGGGTTCATTTTCTTCATCATTGCCATCATGGCCCATAGATTGATTATTGGCATAGTCTGGACCATCAGAGTCACCTGGTTCCGAAGGGTCAGATGGATCTCTGTCAGATGGCAGACCGCCAGGAGGGGCAGGAGTTCTGGGTGGACAGATATTTCAAAAGCAACAAGGAGGTGGTGGAGGAGAACTAGCAGATTGAGGAGTTTCTGGGAGATTAGGATTAAGATGACGTGAATGGCGAGCGCGGATACTGATACGAGAATTATTGTTGGTCAGATGAGAAGAGCTTGGGACAGGTGGAGGAGTGTGAGAGCATTTCCGCTCTGGTTGCCCAATGGTGGAGGTCTTGCCCTTGATAGTGCGGGTATTGACCATGATGACAGAAGTGTGAGTGTGACAGTAGAATCTGAGTCTGATAATACTGTTAAGCGCACAAATGCTATGGATAGGGAGCCGACATCAAGGACCAGGTGAACAGAGGTGTGACAGAGAGAAAGCAGGAGCTGGTCCTAGGATGCGGGAGCGGGTCGTGGCCTCAACTTATGTGTTGTGCCAACTACTGATGCTTGACCCAGATTTCAGACAAGATAAGAGAGCAGAGGACAAACAGAGAGCAGAGGAAAGTAGCATATTGCTAAGTTGATTATCAGACTGGAGAATCCAAGTACAAAGTTGCACTACTTATATACAATGCAGAATATAGGATCGGATAAGGAAAACAAGCAAAGTAGTAAACAGAGAAATAATCAAAGTGGAGTCCGCAAATTTTACAAGGCTAGAAGATAGAAAATTTACTATTAAACCGTTGTCAGAAAATTTTGACAAGGTGGTATGAATTAATAAAATGGAAGATGTCAGAATAAGTCTGAAGGTGAAAGACCAATAAAAACCAAAGTAACCAATATGCAAAAGCAGATAAGAGTTCATGAAAATAATACCAAGTTCAAACTATCAGCTGTTCTTGAGGATTGGCTCATAACACTGCCTCAAGAATGTTATACTCATTGCCAATGCATGCATATGTCATCCCTTCTTGTCCTCTTACCACCACCATCTATTCATTGGTGTGTTATGTTTAGAGTACATTACTACAGTGATTACTTCTTTTTTTTAAAAAAAAAAAAAATCAATGAATTTATATAGTGGTGCTCGATCGCAATCCACTTTCAACTAAATAATACAAGAAGATGGTACACTACAGCAAGCTGGGGTACATGAAGCGGTCGAAGACTGCTTAAGACAAAGACTATATACAATTAGTCCAGCAAAATAGAGAAGACTCAAGAGAGAGAGACTTATAGAACAAGGTGTCATATACAGAGATCGGACTCAAAGGAAAATAAAAGAGAAGAGATGAAAGAATATAGTTCACCTTCATTAGGTTCGGCAGGCACAGGGGCTTGAGGCGGTGGAGGATGTGTGTCATGATCAGTGAAGGCAAAAGCAGCCAGGTTCTTTTTCGAGAACTTGACGAGGAACTCATATTGAGGGAAAGTGCATTGCACCCATTGAGTGCAGATGGGGTATAGAGGACAGTAACATAGGATATGATGTTGTGTTTCCAGGTGATGACCACAACAACAGGATTTGGGTTTGAGGGGGAAGAACCTTTCACAATAAGCTCCAATTGGAGCATGATTTAGAATAGCCCGAGTCATGTGAGCGCATAGTGATAGTGACTCATTGGCTATAGGAAGCCAGGTGCCCCCCTTGACGTAAGTGGGGATAAGGAACTTGCAATTTTTCTTAGAAAGAAGGAAACCATTGCCTCAGTACTTCTTCTTCCAGAATGTTGATTTCCAGGATTTCTGACAATTGTTTGTGGCTTTGTGTCACAAGAAGTCAAGAGTGGCACCCGTGTGGGGAGGGGCGTGTATGCATGTAGAGGTGATGTCATTATGGACTTTGTGATGAGGTTTCCACCACCACTTGGATGGGACATCCCAAAAGTTGATGGAGCATGATGGTTTGGCTTTGAGCCAGTCAGATAGAAGCCTGCAAACTTGAATAGATTGTGATTGACTTGAGTGAATGGAAGGATCAACTGCCAGCTTGGCTGCTGGAAGACAGTCGGTGATGAGGATGATGTGGTCGCACTGGAGAGAGATGGCTTTAGTGATGCCAATGTGAATGAAATAGAGTTCAGCATCCGTGGAGGAAGCCCGGCCGCTTGCCTGTTTTGCATGGGACACTTGTTGTCCACCGCAATATAAATGTGCTGCCAAAACCACCTGAAGGGAACCTATGAGGGGAACAGAGGCATCAGTGACAACAGAGATACAACTATGGTCCAGAGAAGAAAAAGTAAATATTGAGTCGAGAGATGACATATGTTTGTACATTTCATGCTTGTCCGAGTGGTTATAGGGATGGAAGTGGATGGAATCAGAATAGATGTCCATAAGACGAAATCCAGGCTTGGATTCAGAGGCAAAAGGAGAAAAAGAATCAGATAGATGAGAGAGAGAACTATCTACATCAATAATAGGGCCTTTGACTTTAGCTTTTTTGGCTGGGGTGAGAAGGCAAAGCGATTGAGGATGAGGGGAAGAATTAAGAGAAAAACGATCAGATAGGAGAGAACATAAAGCGTGATTAGAGGGTAGAGTAGAGACTCAATATGATGAGCGAATAGCTAATTTATGGAGGTGAAGATGAATCGGAATAAGACCCACTATACTTTCAGCACCCCCGGATGGAGATGTATGGAAGGCACCTGTAATCCAAATAGCTGTGCACCTTTGCATAGAGGAAAGGGACTTGAGAAGTGCCTTGTTATGAGCGCCCTCAAAGTACCATAGTCAAAAGCCATATGTTGCCACTGGGACAACACACAACCTGTATAGGAGTCGTTTCTGAAGGGGGAGAAGGCTGCGGGTGGAGTTGCCTAGCATACCCATCACTTTCACAGTGGATAGTGCTTTGGTGGAGTAATATTGAACGTGCTCTTGAAACGAGAGTCAACAATCGAAATAAAACCCCAGGTAATGCCAGAAATGTTTGGGATAAAGGAGGGGGCCGCCAACATTGGATAGGTCCAGGGGGGGGTTTTGGTCATTGTGGCATCTTGAGAAGTGGAAGACCTCAGATTTGTCATGCTTGACGACAAGTCCGAGATCAGTACATATGGAATTAATGATAGAGTAAGCTAACTTGAGGGAAGAAATAGTGTCGGTATAGTTCTTTGCTTGAGATATACAAAGCCCATCATCAACAAAAGATAAAAGGGAAGAAGGGATAGATTGTAGATGAGCATGTTGATTGAACATGAACATGAGAGGCACTAGATATAGCGCTGATAGTATGGGTGAAAGAGCTGACCCTTGCCCTACACCAACATCTGTGTCATGTGCATCAGACAGGAATGTGTTCCACATGAACTGAGTTGATTGACCTATGAGGTAGTGGGAGAAGAATTTTATGAGTTTTGGGGTGAACCCTTGGTGTTGTAGAATGTCAGTAAGAATATTGTGGTTTAGGAAAGGAAAAAATTGGGCGATGTCAAAAGCACAGACACTAGTGATCATACCTTTGGCCCATCTGGCCTGAATGATGTGTGTGAGAAAGACACCTGCATCCTCAGTAGAACATTGGATAACACCTCCCATTTGATTTGGATGGAGAACTTCTAACGATACCGCTTCGAATTGCATATGGCATGCAATCATTTTTTCAATTAGTTTGCCTAAAGTGTTTAGTAGGACAATGGGACAAAATGCTTTCAGGGTATCATAGGCCAGCTTATTCGGCTTGGGAATGATGATAGAGACCGAGTCTTTGAAGTGACTCGGCCAGTAAGAAAGATGTACACATGCGTTAGTGATCAGTAAGATGTTCTTAAGACAGTCATTGTGGGCGACAATGGATTTCAGATGTTTCCATGAAACGTGATCAGAACCAGGTGCTGAGGAGTTAGTACAAGACAGGAGGGATTCAGAGAGTTCAAGAGCGGAAAAGTTTGCCCAAGAGCGGGGGGGGGAGGGATTTCATTTCATTTAAAACATGAGGACTTACCGAACGGTTCAATGCAGAGTTGTAGGATGAGTGAAGTGTGTTCCACAAGT
The DNA here is from genome assembly GCA_013368445.1 of Leucocoprinus leucothites. NCBI lineage: Eukaryota > Fungi > Basidiomycota > Agaricomycetes > Agaricales > Agaricaceae > Leucocoprinus > Leucocoprinus leucothites. The sequence goes on from JAACJO010000032.1 coordinate 44,141, forward strand.
CCGACAGTGATTACTTCTAGTGCTATGGGTAAATGCAAGTCTAAAGCTAAACAGGCTGTATACCAAACAACCAAGTCCACCAATGCCTCTAATGATAAGCTCAACATTGCTGAGATGTCTGAGGATGAACATCTCAATCCATACAATGACCTACACATTCGACCACTTTGTGTACCCCAGCTTGCTGTAGTGTACCATCTATTTGTAATATTTAGTTGAAAGCAGACTGCGATCGAGCACCGCTATATAAATTCATTGATTTTTAAAAAAAAAAAAAAAAAATGACCTACACAACATCTGCAGCTTCTCTGGACCTCAGTCCTCCATTCCCCCTGAGGCTGACTTTGAGTCGCCTCCTCATCCAGTGCCTGGTGACATTCCTTTTTTTTATTTTTTATTTTATTTTTATTTTTATAATCAATGGTTTATTATGTGGTGCCCAGTTGCAGTCCACGCCTGCCAACATAGTACAGGACCTAAGTACCGCTACCTAAGCCAAACACTACAAAGACGAGAATAAATAAAGTCCTGTCCGAATACAGTACATTACTCGATGGCAAAGAAACATGGAATAGTAACAAAATGAAACTACAAGTCCAACTCGCAGACCTCTAACAGTAAGCTTACATGCATGTGTGGCCCCAGCAATGAAGAGATGGGGTTGGGGGATGCATTGAGGTAGGTACGTGACCTACCCCCAGGGCCTCCTATTGTCCTCCTTGTGACGGCTAAGCCAATCACGGTCGAACCAGTGGCACCAGAACAGGCACTTTCAATCATCAGCTGCATGGTCACCCTTGCAGTTGATACATGAGATGTGGGGACAGGGCTCCCCGGTGGGTGTGGGCAGGATAGGGGGGTTTGCCTTTGGACTCCCCTTACAGCATGATGATGTGGAGTGATGATTCTCACTTCGGTGAGGACCACCACACTGGAAACACCTAAGTGCACAGTTGCGGCAGGTGGGGGTATAGTGACCAAAGCACCAGCAACGCTGGCACTGGGGGACACCGGGGTGGGCACAGGCAGGCTTAATGACAGCCTGCATACCATTGAAGTCGAGGTACTTGTTGAGGAGCTTCTTGGCGCCAGCTCCTGACTGAGAGTCCCATAGGTCGAACCAAACAGTGGCAGTGTCAGCCTTGGGGGAGTTGCGCATGATGCGCACAGATGAAACGTCAGCAAAAGTGTCCTTGAACGGAGACAATCACATATGGTCAGTGATGTTGATTGGTGTGGTACGGATGCCGTTCATGTGGAAGGGGACGTCGAGGATCTTGAGATAAGACCTTGACCTGGGGCGGTGCATCTTCAGCTCAAATGGGGCAGTGAAGACAGAGGGGATAGCAGACTCGACGACAGTGGTGTCAGAGTCTGAGGGTACGGCGGAGGTATACAGCGCGATAGTGCTGTATGCCTTGGTGATGTTTTCAATGTGCAAGGATGACTTGGCACATGAGAGGGTGTCGTTGAGGAGGCACATGGCCTTGTGATGGAGGTAAGTGATTTCGCTGGCATTGCCAGTGAAATCCAGGAAGAGTTGGCGGCAGATAGGCCCGGCGGTGGTCATGCATGGCTTCTTTGCAGAGCCAGCAGTGGCAGTGGCAGCCTGATGCATTGTGGCAATGTGATCAGGGTCAAGGGAGGGGTTTGCCTGCACTAGCTTGATGAGCAACATAGGCGGTGCTGAAGCGCCGGAACGGGCAGCTTCCACAAACGAGCACTGACGAGGTGCCAGAGCAGGAGTGGGGATGGGCACCTTCACAAGCACTCGAGGGGGGCCACTAGCGCGTGCCTTAGAGGGTGCTTGCTTGGGCAGTACAGGAGGATGGGCCAGGGCGGGCAGCAGTGCCTTGGGCATTTGCTTGGGCGCCTTGGGGGAGCCCATGTGGATGTCACGTGGTTCTGCTTTGTCAGCGGATCCATGGGTTGCCTCATGGGCAATGCGTGTGTCTTTTTTTTTTTTTTTTTTTTTAAAAAAAATCGATGATTTATTACGCGGTGCCCAGTCGCAGTCCGCACCCGCCAACATAGTACAGGACCTAAGTACTGCTACCTAAGCCAAACACTACAAAGACGAGAATAAATAAAGTCCTGTCCGAATACAGTACATTACTCGACGGCAAAGAAACATGGCATAGTAACAAAATGAAACTACAAGTCCAACTCACAGACCTCTAACAGTAAGCTTACATGCATGTGTGGCCCCAGCAATGAAGTGACGGGGTTGGGAGATGCGTTGAGGCAGGTACGCGACCTACCCCTGGGGCCTCCTATTGTCCTCCTTGTGACGGCTAAGCCAATCACAGTCAAACCAGTGGTGCCAGAACGGGCACTTTCAATCATCAGCTGCATGGTCGCCCTTGCAGTTGATACATGAGATGTGGGGACAGGGCTCCCCAGTGGGTGTGGGCAGGATAGGGGGGTTTGCCTTTGGACTCCCCTTACAGCACAATGATGTGGAGTGATGGTTCTCACTATGGTGAGGACCACCACACTGGGAACACCTGAGTGCACAGTTGCAGCAGGTGTCAGATGTGCTCTGGACAGTCTACAAGTATTTGTGATTGATTTGTTGATATGTGAAGTTAGAGTTGATGCAGAGGTTGCTTAGTCAGTTGTAGATCACCTGACTGGATGTTCAACTCTCCTGTGGACGCTTTCTTGACTCTCAGTCATTTACAGTTGTCCACAGATTCCTGTGTGAGTTGTGAGCTCCCTGGGCGATTTCTCTGGTTTCTAGGACCTCCCACACGTCCCCTGTGCGTCACCTTCTAACAGCATTATCCATGGTGAAAGCTATGGGTATGCTAGGGAATTCTACCTGCAGCCTCCTCCCTCTCCAGAAACAGCTTTTATATAGGTCATGTGTCATCCCAGTGGCAACATATGGCTTTCAACTATGGTATTTTGAAGGTGCTCATAACAAGGTGCTTCTCACGTCCCTTTCATCTATGCAAAGATGCGTGGCTGTTTGGATCACAGGCACCTTCTGTACATCTCCATCTGGGGGTGCTGAAAGTATAGCTGGTCTTATTCCAATTCATCTTCACCTTCATAAATTAGCTATTCGCTCATCATATTGAGTTTCTACTTTACCCTCTAATCACGCTTTACATTCTCTCTTGTCTGATTGTTTTTCTTTTAATTCTTCCCCTTATCCCCAATTGCTTCACCTTCTTACTCTGGCCAAAAAAGCTAAAGTCAAAGGCCCTATTATTGATGTAGATAGTTCTCTCTATCATCTGTCTGACTCTTTCTCACCCTTCACTTCTGAATCCAAGCCTGGATCTTGTCTTATGGACATCTATTCTGATTCCATTCATTTTCACCCCTGCAATCACTTGGATAAACATGAAATGTATAAACATGTATCATCTCTTGACTCAGTCTTCTCTTCTTCCTCTCTGGACCGTAATTGTATTTCTGTTGTCACTGATGCCTCTGTTCCCCTCATAGGTTCCCTTCAGGCAGTTTCGGCGGCACACTTATATCATGGCGGATTGTTAAGCACGCAAACGCTACGGATAGGGAGCCAACATCAAGGACCGGTTGGACAGAGGTGTGACAGAGGTAAGGCAGAAGCCAGTCGTCGGACGCGGGAGCGGGTCGTGGCCTCAACTTATGTGTTGTGCTGACTACTGACGCTTGACCCGGATTTCAGACAATATAAGAGAGCTGAGGACAAACAGAGAGCAGAGGAAAGTAGCGTATCGCTAAGTTGATTATCAGACTGAGGAATCCAAGTACAAAGTCGTGCTACTTATATACGATGCTGGATATAGGATCGGATAAGGAAAACAAGCAAAGTAGTAAACAGAGAAATAATCAAAGTGGAGTCCGCAAATTTTACAAGGCTAGAAGATAGAAAATTTACTATTAAACCGTTGTCAGAAAATTTCGACAAGGCGGTATGAATTAATAAAATGGAAGGTGTCATGATAAGTCCGAAGGCGAAAGACTGATACAAACCAAAGTAACCGATATTCAAAAGCAGGTAGGAGTTCATGAAAATAATACTAAGTTCGAACCGTCAGCCGTTCTTGAGGTTCGGCTCGTGACACGGATGACAAGTGTCCCATGCAAAACAGGCAAGCAGCTGGGCTTCCTCCATGGATGCTGAACTCTACTCCATTTGCATTGACATTGCCAAAGCCATATCCCTCCAATGCAACCATATCATCCTCATCACTGACTGTCTTCCAGCAGCCAAGCTGGCAGTTGATCCTTCCATCCACTCAAGTCAGTCACAGTCTATTCAAGTTTGCCAACTTCTATCCGACTGGCTCACAACCAAACCATCATGCTCCATTGACTTCTGGGATGTCCCATCCAAGTGGCAGTGGAAACCCCATCTCAAAGTCCATAATGACATCACCTCTACATGCATACACACCCCCTCCCATATGGGTGCCACTCTTGACTTCTTGCGATGAAAAGCCACCAATGATTGCCAGAAATCCTGGGAATCAACATTTTGGAAGAAGAAGTACCGCGGCAATGGGTTCCTTCTCTCAAAGAAAAATCACAAGTTCCTTATTCCCACTTATGTCAAGGGGGGCACCTGGCTCCCTATAGCCAACAAATCACCATCGCTATGCACTTGCATGACTTGAGCCATTCTAAACCATGCTCCGATTGGAGCTTATCATAAAAGGTTCTTCCCCCTCAAACCCAAATCCTGTTGCTGTGGCCACTGCTTGGAAACACGACATTATATTTTGTGCTACTGCCCTCTATACCCCATCTGCACTCAATGGGTGCAATGTGCTTTCCCTCAGTATGAGTTCCTCGTTGAGTTCTTGAAAAAGAACCTGGCTGCTTTTGCCTTCACCAATCACGACACGCATCCACCGCCACTTCAAGTCCCTGTGCCCGCTGAACCTAATAAAGGTGAACTTTATTCTTTCATCTCTTCTTTCCTTTTTTCTTTTGGGTCCAATCTCTGTATATGATACCTTGTTCTATAGTCTCTTTCTCGAGTCTTTTCTATTTTGCTGGACTAACTGTATATAGTCTTTGTCTTAAGCAGTCTTCAACTGCTTTGTGTACCCCAGCTTGCTGTAGTGTACCATCTACTTGTATTATTTAGTTGAAAGCAGACTGTGATTGAGCACCGCTATATAAATTCATTGATGAAAAAAAAAAAAAATCGCTTAGACAAACACAAAATGTACCAACATGTGTCTTTTTTTTTATTTTTATTTTTAATCAATGCGACCCCGGAGGGGTCACCAATTTATAATGCAGTGCACAATAGCAGTCCGCACCCAACTATCTACTACAGGGAAACTGATACCGCTACTGACTACACCAGAGTAAACAACCGGGAATACATAAAGGTCCTGTCCAAGACAATACACAAGTTGACAGCAGAAGGGGGCTAGGCATGTAACGAAATACAAAGAAATGAGACATATACCAATATCACTGCATCTGATGGCAGGCCTTATGGTTGGTGAGAGCCCATCCGGTGGCCAGCAATGGATGGGGGATGATGTGTTGACACTAGGGAGCTCCCCCTAGGCCTGGGGCCAACCGGCAGAACCGGAATGACTTTGCAGCCAATCCCAATCAAATCGGTGGTGCCAGAACGCGCACTTGCGGTCAGTAGCAGCATGTTCCTTGCTGCAATTGACGCACTTGATGTGGGGACAGGGATCCCCGGCGGGTGTGGGCTGGATAGGGGGGTTTGCCTTTGGCGACCCCTTACAGCAGGAGGAGGTGGTGCGGTGATTCTCGGACCAATGTGGCCCACCACATTGTGAGCACCTGAGAGCACAGTTGCAACAGGTGGAGGTAGTGTGGCCCCAACGCCAGCATTGTTGACATTGGGGGGTCCTGGGGTGAGCGCGCACGGCCTTGATTATAGACTGCACACCGTCAAAGTGGAGGTATTTGCCGACCAGGCGCTTGGCATTAGCACTGGACTGAGAGTCCCAAAGGTCGACCCAAATGGTGGCAGTGTCAGCTTTGGTGAAGTTGCACATGATGCGCACAGAGGAGATGTTATCAAATGTCTCCTTGAAGGGAGACACGCGCATGTGGTCAGTGACATGTTGAGGAGTGGTGCAGATACCACTTGTGTAATAAGGGATGTCCAGGACCTTGAGGTAAGACCTGGACCTGGGGTGTTTTGTCTTCAGCTCGAATGGGGCTGTGAAGGCTGAAAGGAGGGCGGACTCGATCACCAATGCCTCAGCATTGGTGGCGATAGAGCTGGTGTACAACGAGATGGTGTTGTATGCCTTGGCGATGTTCTCAACGCGAAGGGAACTCTTCGTGCAAGTGAGGGAGTCGTTGAGAAGGCGCATGGCCTTATGGTGGAGGTAGGTGATATCACTGGCATCACCAGTGAACATCCCTCCTTAACCTCTTACCACCACCATCTCTTAGTTGGTGTGCAGTTAGACGTCTAGTATACACCGATTCTACTCTAGCTAACATGGGTATGCATAAATCTAAAGCTGTCGCTCGTGAAATTGCGAACATGGACCTCGACTCCGACATTGCATCCGGTGATGATGAGCTTGACACCATCACAGAGGCCCCCAGGCCCTCCACCTCTACCCAGCCGGTCCGCACGATGGCGGACTTCAAGGCTGCTGCTGCCTCCATGAGGGCTGACTTTCAGCCGCCCTCACCCTTTCCCTCGGTGCCTGCTGATGTTCCATTGCCAGCACCATCTACTCCCCTAGTGGCTGACGTTCTGTCGCCACTGAAACCCTATACTGTGGGCACATGCACGTTTGTGCCCATTACACCTCCTCCCCCTGCTGTGCCGTCAATCGCGCCGTCCTCCCCTGGGACCGTGTCTGGAGACGATGCCACGGCCAAGCGGGCCTTCGAAGGCCTCAGGAAGTTCACGCGCTTCATGCGTGAGCTCCCTGATGATTCCCTCCTCAATGAGGAGTTTGCCAAAGCCTGTGCCAGCTACCTTGCTGGTGCAGTATATGAGTTTGATATGAGTGGGCACAGTAGTGCACGCATCTCTTTTTTTTTTTTTTTTTTTTTTTAAGTCAAGGCGACCCCGGAGGGGTTGCCAATTTATAACGTGGTGTGTGATAGCAGTCCATGCCCGACTATCTACCACATGGAACCGATACCGCTACCGACTATGCACAAGTAAACAACCGGGAATATATACAAGTCCTGTCTGAGACAATACACGAGTCGACAGCAGAAGGGGGCTAGGCATGTAACGAAATACAAAGGAAAGAAACATATACCAATATCACTGCATCTGATGGCAGGCCTTATGGTTGGTGAGAGCCCATCCGGCACCTGGCGATGGATGGGGGACGATGTGTTGACACTAGGGAGCTCCCCCTAGGCCCGGGGCCCACCGGCAGAACCGGAATGACTTTGCAGCCAGTCCCGATCAAATCGGTGGCGCCAGAATGCGCACTTGCAGTCAGTTGCAGCATGTTCCTTGCTGCAGTTGACACACTTGATGTGGGGACAGGGATCCCCAGCGGGTGTGGGCTGGATGGGGGGGTTTGCCTTCGGCGACCCCTTACAGCAGGAGGAGGTGGTGCGGTGATTCTCGGACCAATGTGGTCCACTGCATTGTGGACACCTGAGAGCGCGGTTGCGACAGGTGGTGGTAGTATGGCCCCATTGCCAGCATCGTTGACACTGGGGGGTTCCGGGGTGAGCGCGTGTGGCCTTGATCATAGACTGCACGCCATCAAAGTTGAGGTATTTGCCGACCAGGCGCTTGGCATTAGCGCCGGACTGAGAGTCCCAGAGGTCGACCCAAACGGTGGCGGTGTCGGCCTTGGCGGAGTTGCGCATGATGCGCACGGAGGAAACATTTGCAAATGTCTCCTTGAAGGGAGACATGTGCATGCGGTCGGTGACGTGTTGAGGAGTGGTACGAATACCACTTGTGTAGTAAGGGACGTCCAAGATCTTAAGGTAAGATCTGGACCTGGGTCGTTTGGTCTTCAACTCGAACAGGGCGGTGAAGGCCGATGGGAGGGCGGACTCGATCACCAATGCCTCGGCATCAGTGGCGACAGAGCTGGTGTACAACGAGATGGTGTCGTACACCTTGGTGATGTTCTCAACACGAAGAGAGCTCTTCGCATGAGTGAGGGAGTAGTGCATGCATCTCCATGGGCGAAGAGTGGGCCGGCCATGGCTGGACCACCTTTCGCTCCTTCATGCAAGGCTTTGCTCGCTTTGTTGAGCCCAGGGCCTCTCCTAAAGACACATGCGTCGCCCATGAGGTGACCCATGGATCCGCTGACAAAGCAGAACCACGTGACATCCACATGGGCTCCCCCAAGGCGCCCAAGCAAACGCCCAAGGCACTGCGGCCTGCCCTGGCCTGTCCTCCTGTACCGCCCAAGCAAGCGCCCTCTAAGGTGCGTGCTAGTGGCCCCCCCCGAGCGCCTGTGAAGGCGCCCATCCCCACTCCTGCTCTGGTGCCTTGTCAGCGCTCATTTGTGGAAGCTGCCTGTTCCGGCACTTCGGTGCCGCCTGTGTCGCTCATCAAGCTAGTGCAGGCAAACCCCTCCCTCGACCCTGATCGCATTGCTGCAATGCATCAGGCCACTACTGCCACTGCTGGCTCTGCAAAGAAGCCATGCATGACCACTGCCAGGCCTACCCACCGCCAACTCTTCCTGGATTTCACTGGCAATGCCAGCGAAATCACTTATCTCCATCACAAGGCCATGCGCCTCCTCAATGACGCCCTCTCACATGCCAAGTCATCCTTGCGCATTGAGAACATCACCAAGGCATACAGCACTATTGCGCTGTACACCTCTGCTGTACCCTCGGACTCCGACACCACTGTTGTCGAGTCTGCTATCCCCTCCATCTTCACTGCCCCGTTTGAGCTGAAGATGCGCCGCCCCAGGTCGAGGTCTTATCTCAAGATCCTCGACGTCCCCTTCCACATGAATGGCGTCCGTACCACGCCAATCAACATTACTGACCGTATGCGATTGTCTCCGTTCAAGGACACTTTTGCTGACGTTTCATCTGTGCGCATCATGCGCAACTCCCCCAAGGCTGACACCGCCACCGTTTGGTTTGACCTATGGGACTCTCAGTCAGGAGCCGGCGCCAAGAAGCTCCTTAAAAAGTACCTCGACTTCAATGGTATGTATGCAGGCTGTCATTAAGCCTGCCCATGCCCACCCCGGTGTTCCCCAGTGCCAGCGCTGCTGGCGCTTTGGCCACTCTACCCCCACCTGCCACAACTGTGCACTCAGGTGTTCCCAGTGTGGTGGTCCTCACCATAGTGAGAACCATCGCTCCACATCATTGTGCTGTAAGGGGAGTCCAAAGGCAAACCCCCCATTCTGCCCACACCCACCGGGGAGCCCTGTCCCCACATCTCATGTATCAACTGCAAGGGCGACCATGCAGCTGATGATCGAAAGTGCCCGTTCTGGTGCCACCGGTTTGACCGTGATTGGCTTAGCCGTCACAAGGAGGACAATAGGAGGCCCCAGGGGTAGGTCGCGTACCTGCCTCAATGCATCCCCCAACCCCATCACTTCATTGCTGGGGCCACACATGCATGTAAGCTTACTGTTAGAGGTCTGCGAGTTGGACTTGTAGTTTCATTTTGTTACTATGCCACGTTTCTTTGCTGTCGAGTAATGTACTGTATTCGGACAGGACTCTATCTATTCCCATCTTTGTAGTGTTTGGCTTAGGTAGCAGTACTTAGGTCCTGTACTATGTTGGCGGGTGTGGACTGTGACCGGGCACCGCATAATAAATCATCGATTTAAAAAAAAAAAAAAAAAAAAAAAAAAAAGTCAGGCACCCTTCCTCTGATGGCCAGGCTCAGCTGTCCAAACCTAATCCTAAGAGCACCTCTGATATGCCACCCCCCATTCCCTCTCCTGACTGTAAGGCATCCACCAAACCCCTTACAGAACATTTTAACAAGAAGAATGTGTCGTTCGCTGATGCTGCCCAATGGGGTATCCAGCCGGTGACTTCCTCTTCCAACTCTTCCAATATAGATGGGGTTAAGATGCGAGAAATGATACTCGCTTTCCCTGAGCTATCTTATGACAAAGTCCTTGCTATGTACAAGGCAGGTTATGGAAGCACCCAACCTCAGGTCCCAGAATCAACAACTACAGGCGCTCAACGTGCCAAACTGAAAATGACAACACACAGGCCCACCCGTCATCAAGTTCTCATACCTTTCGAGGGAAACATCATCGCTGATAAAATCAAAGATTTCAATAAGGCAGCTGAATTCTGTAATCGTGGTCTCATTGCCACTCAATCCAAACTCTGCATCGAATCAGTCTGCGAATCATACAATGGCATCTCTATCGCTACCTTGGGCATCGCCACTTCCACTGACCTTGACACCATCAAGTCTTGGTTGAAAGAAGCCTGGCAACTGGGAGATGCTATTCCTATTGAGCCCCATCTCCCACAATCTAAATCCTTCCTCAAAATTGTTGGCGTCCCCTATTGGGTAGCTAATTCATCCAACCCACTCTCCCCCGCTTTTGTTGAGCAGGCCCTTGGCCAATCGTTGCTTTTCGAAAACATCATCCTTGCTGCTCGTCCTTGCATCATGAAAGTGTCCCCCAAGTCAGACACAGCTGTTGTGTGGTTTGACATCTGGGACTCCCAAAATGGTACCAAGGCTAAGACATTGGTCAATCGAACCATTAACTTCAGTCATCATATCGGCACCATCCGTGCAACTAGTATGCATCTGGGTGTGGCACAGTGTAGGAATTGTTGGTGGTGGAGTCACCCCACTCATGCGTGCCATGCCCTCAGCACATGTTGTCAAATCTGTGGTGGCCCTCATCATGTTGAAAACCACCGATCCATGGCCTGGTGTTGCAAGGCCAATCCTAAATCAAACCCCCCTCGTGACACCACTCCTGATGGCATCCCATGTCCTCACCTCGAGAACTTCAAGTGCCTTAATTGCAAAGGAGATCATCATGCTAATGACACTAAATGTCCATTTTGGAGGAACAGGTTCGACAGGACCTGGCACTCTAACAAAGCCACTGAATCATGCACTACACGTGCTGTTCACGCTAACACCAATCACTCCGGTGGCGGAGTTGCTGTTTAAATATGTCTGGTAAGAACAATGTCATTATCGAGCCCCATCTCCCACAATCTAAATCATTCCTAAAAATTGTTGGCATCCCTTATTGGGTAGCTAATTCATCCAACCCTCTATCCCCTGCTTTTGTCGAACAAGCCCTCAGCCAATCATCATTGTTCGAAAACGTTATCCTTGCTGCTCGTCCTCGCGTCATGAAAGCGTCCCCTAAGTCAGACACAGCTGTTGTGTGGTTTGATATCTGGGACTCCCAAAATGGTACTAAAGCCAAGACGTTGGTCAACTGTGCTATCAACTTTGGTCGCCATATCGGCACTATCCGCACAACCAGTATGCATCCAGGTGTGGCACAGTGTAGGAATTGCTGGCGGTGGGGTCACCCCACCCATGCATGTCGCGCCCTTGGCGCACGTTGTCAAATCTGTGGTGGCCCTCATCGTGTTGAGAATCACCGATCCATGGCTTGGTGTTGTAAAGCCAATCATAAATCAAACCCCCCTCGTGATGCCACTCCTGATGGCATTCCATGTCCTCATCTTGAGAACTTCAAATGCCTCAATTGCAAAGGCGATCATCATGCTAATGACACTAAATGTCCATTTTGGAGAAACAGGTTCGACCGGACCTGGCACTCTAACAAAGCTGCCGAATCATGCACTGCACGTGCGGTCCACGCTAATTCCAATTGCTCTGGTGGCGGAGTTGCCATGTAAATATGTCCAGTAAAAACAACCACATTTCGTCTGTTCGTATCTATTCGCAGAACGTGGGATGCTCTTATGCCCTAGTTGATACCATTCTTGAGTCCAGGAAGCTGGATTTTGATATTATTTTTCTACAGGAACCTTCTTGGAATCACATTTGTAAAGCACCCTCTACGACTAACCCTGAAGGGGATGACATCATAGATGCTCCTATTCACCCAGAATGGCTATGTATGGCTCATCCTACAAAGCCTAACAACCCTCGTCCACATACTTTAACTTACGTTCACAGACAACTATCTCATATGAGACCCATTCTTCGACAAGAGTGGGTAAACCATCGCGACATTCAAATCCTAGGTTTATTTAATAGGGGTAACTATATTCATTTCCTTAACATATATTCTGACTCGTCGTCATCGGCGATAAACTTTCTCTCTACAAATTTCATCGATATTCCCAATATAATATACATGGGAGGTGACTTCAACTGTCGTTCCCCAGAATGGGATCCTTTAGCCTCCCATGTCCCTCAGTCCGCCATAACTCTAACGGAGTTAGTGGATTGTTTCAATCTTTCTAGATCTACACTGACTGTTTTTTCCCCAACCCATTTTTCACCCATTGAAAATTATGATAATACAGTTATCGATCTCATTTTTTGTGCAAACATTTCTACTTCATATATCATTGATGCAAATTCGAGACTACCCTCGGACCACGCACCTTTGCTTATGGATCTTCCAATTCGCCCTGATTACATTAATTATAAAAAATGGGTACTCCCAAAAGATAGTGATGAAGAGACTGCTTTTATTTCTCAGGTCTCAGAGTATCTTGCGGCTTTGAATTGTTCGAACATTCATTCCACTTTGTGTTTGGACAACATTTCCCATTCTATCTCTAGTATTATATCCGAGTCCTGGAATTTGAACTCTAAAACTGTATGGATTACTAACTGGTCAAAAGAATGGTGGACTCTTCACTGTTCTGAAACTCTGATTGCATATCGAAAATCGAAAGACCGAAAGGACTGGCGAGCATTTAGAATGGCCACACGCACCGCTAAGTGCTCTTTCTTTGATGAGCGTATTCATGAAATCGCCTCCAACAATAAACGCCCTTGGGACCTTATGGAGTGGGTCAAACAACGGAAACTCCCGGCTATTGAGGGCATTCGATACCAAGGACGCCCTTGCAATGACCTGCCGGACTTGTGGAATGCGCTCCACTCATCATACAATTCGGCATCGGATCACCCGGTAAGCCCTCAAATTCTAAATGAAATGAAAACCCTTCCTTCTCGATCCTGGGCAAACTTCTCTGCCCTTGAACTCTCTGAATCCCTACAATCATGCGCTAACTCTTCAGTGCCCGGACCTGACCATGTTTCATGGAAACACCTGAAGTCTATCGTTGCTCATAACGATTGCTTGAAGAATATTATACTTATCGCTAATGCGTGCATACGTCTCTCTCATTGGCTGAGTCACTTCAAAGACTCAGTCTCCATCATCATTCCCAAGCCGAATAAACCGGCCTATGACACCCCCAAATCATTTCGCCCTATTGTCCTACTTAACACTTTAGGCAAACTTATTGAAAAAATGATTGCACGACGCATGCAATTTGAAGCGGTATCTATGGACATCCTTCATCCAAACCAAATGGGCGGAGTTATTCAGTGGTCCACTGAGGATGCTGGTGTTTTCCTCACACACATCATTCAGGCTGGTTGGGCCAAAGGTATGATCACGAGCGTTTGCACCTTCGACATAGCCCAATTTTTCCCTTCCCTTAACCACAAAATTCTCACTGATATCCTATGATGCCAAGGATTCGCCCCCGAGCTTGTAAAATTCTTCTCTCATTACCTTACAGGTCGATCAACTCAGTATATGTGGAATACCTTTTTGTCTGATGCCCATGACGCGGATGTTGGTGTAGGGCAAGGCTCAGCTCTTTCACCTGTATTATCGGCGCTTTATCTGGCACCTCTCATGTTCATGTTCGAACAACGCGCTCGATTACAGTCTATCCCCTCCTCCCTCTTATTGTTTGTTGATGATGGGCTCTGTATATCCCAAGTGAAGAATTACACTGACACAACCTCTTCCCTTAAAGCAGCTTACGCTATCATTAACTCCATTTGCACTGATCTCAGATTAGTCGTTGAACACAACAAATCTGAGGTCTTCCATTTCTCCCGACATCACAATGATACAAATCCCCCTCTAGACTTGTCTGAAGTCGGCGGTCCCATCCTTTATCCTAAACGCTTCTGGCGTTATCTGGGATTCTACTTCAACCGTCGACTCTCATTCCAGGAACACATTTGATACTACTCTACCAAGGCACTATCCACTATAAAAGCTATGGGTATGCTAGGTAACTCTACCCGCGGCCTCCTTCCCCTTCAGAAACGGCTCTTATATAGGTCATGTGTTGTCCCAGTGGCAACTTATGGCTTTCGACTGTGGTACTTTGAAGGTGCCCGCAATAAAGTGCTACTCAAGTCCCTCTCATCCATGCAAAGGTGCGCAGCTATCTGGATTACAGGCGCCTTCCGTACATCTCCATCTGGTGGTGCTGAAAGTATTGCCAGCCTCATCCCCATTCATCTTCATCTACGTAAACTAGCCATTCGTTCATCGTATCAAGTTTCTACTTTACCCTCTAATCATGCATTATGTTCTCTTTTATCTAACCGATTCTCCCTTAATTCCTCCCCTCATCCTCAATCACTTTGCCTTCTCACTCCAGCCAAAAAAGCTAAAGTCAAAGGCCCTATTATTGATGTAGATAATTCTCTTTCTCATTTGTCTGATTCCTTTTCCCCTTTCTCTCCTGAATCCAAGCCTGGATCTCGTCTTATGGATATTTTTCCTGATTCCATTCATTTTCACCCCTGTAATCGCTCAGATAAACACAAAATGTACAAACATGTCTCGTCTCTCGATTCGGTTTTTTCCTCTTCCTCTCTGAATCGTAATTGTATTTCAGTCGTTACTGACGCATCTGTTCCCCTTGTAGGTTCCCTTCAGGCGGTTTCGGCGGCACATCTATATTGCGGCAGACGACAAGTGTCTCATGCAAAGCAAGCAAGCGGCCGGGCGTCATCCACGGATGCTGAACTCTATTCCATTCGTATCGGCATTGCCAAGGCCATTTCCCTTCAATGTGATCATATCATTCTTATCACAGACTGTATTCCAGTAGCCAAGTTGGCAGTTGACCCATCTATCCATTCGAGCCAGTCGCAATTGATTCAAGTCTGCAGGCTTCTATCTGATTGGCTCGCAGCCAAACCATCACGATCCATCGACTTCTGGGATATTCCTTCCAAATGGCGTTGGAAACCCCATCTCAAAGTCCATAATGACGTCACCTCCATGCGTATACATGCCCCTTCTCACATGGGTGCCACCCTCGACTTCCTATGATGCAAAGCCACCAACGATTGTCAGAAATCTTGGGAATCTACATTCTGGAAGAAGAAGTACCGCGGCAACGGTTTCCTTCTCTCCAAGAAAAATAGCAAGTTCCTCATTCCCACTTACATCAAGGGAGGTACGTGGCTTCCCTTAGCCAATGAATCACCATCGTTATGCGCTCATATGACTCGAGCCATCCTAAATCATGCTCCGATTGGAACATATCGCGAGAGGTTCTTCCCCCTCAAATCAATATCTTGTCATTGCGGCCATCGCCTTGAATTGCGACATCACATTTTGTGTTATTGCCCTCTCTACCCCATCTGCACTCAATGGTGCAATGCACCTTCCCTCAATACAAGTTCTTCGTTGAGTTCTTGAAAAAGAACTCGGCTGCTTTTGCCTTCACCAATCATGACACGCATCCACTGCTGCTTCAAGCCCCTGTGCCCGCTGAACCAAATGAAGGTGAACTATATTCCTTTATCTCATCTCTCTTCTTTTCTTTTGAGTCTGATCTCTGTGTATAACACCCCATTTTATAGTCTCTCTCAAGTCTTCTCTATTTTACTGGACTAATCGTGTATAGTCTTTGTCTTAAGCGGTCTTTGACTGCTTTGTGTACCCCAGCTTGCTGTAGTGTACCGTCTGTTTGTAATATTTAGTTGAAAGCGGACTGCGATCGAGCACTGCTATATAAATTCATTGATTAAAAAAAAAAAAAAGAAAAAAAAAAGAACAATGTCATTTCATCTGTTTGTATCTATTTGCAGAATGTGGGACGCTCTTATGCTCTAGTTGATACCATTCTCAAGTCCAGGAAGCTGGACTCTGACATTATTTTTCTACAGGAACCCCCTTGGAATCACATTCACAAAGCACCTTCTACAACTAACCCTGAAGGGGATGACATCATAGGTGCTCCTATCCACCCTGAATGGCTGTGTATGGTTCGACCTACCAAGCCCAATGACTCCTGTCCACGAACTTTAACCTATGTTCACAGACGACTACTTTATATGAGACCCATCCTTTGACAGGAGTGGGTAAACCATTGCGACATTCAAATCCTAGGCTTGTTCAACCAGGGTAACTACATTCATTTCCTTAACATATATTCTGATTTATCATCATTGGCACTGAATTTTCTTTCCAAAAACTTTATTGATATTCCCAACATTGTATACATGGGGGGTGATTTTAATTGCCATTCTCCAGAATGGGATCCTTCGGCTTCTCATGTCCCTCAATCCGCCATAACTCTAACGGAGTTAGCAGATTGTTTTAATCTCTCCAGGTCTACACCAACCGTTTTTTCTCCAACCCATTTTCCTTCTATTGAAAATCATGACAATTCTGTTATCGATCTCATTTTTTGCGCTAACAATTCCATTTCTCATATTATTGATGCAAATTCGAGACTACTATTGGATCATGCACCTTTGCTTATCGATCTTCCAATTCACCCAGATTATATTAACTATAAAAAACGCGTATTACCAAAGGATAGCGATGAAGAGACTGCCTTCCATCCCTCCTTGACCTCTTACCACCACCATCTCTTAGTTGGTGTGTTGCGATTAGAGTTCAATACTACTGCGTCTACTTGAAACTACATGGGTAAACGCAAATCTAAGTCTAATAGGCCACTGCCCCGCTCCACTGAGTCCGTCAACACCTCCGACAACGAGCTCAACATCCCTGAGGTGTCTGAGGGCGAACATCTCGACCCATACGATGACCCCCGCAATGTTTGCGGGTTCTTTGGTCCCTCCCAGGCTGACGTCTCGTTGCCTGGCCCCTCCCAGTCGATGGCTGATGTCTCATCGCCACTGCCTGCTCCCTCAGTGGCTGACGTCCCGTCGCCTCTGAAACCTTACACCGTGGGCATGCACACATTCGTGCCCATCACCCCTCCTCCCCCAGTTCCTCGGTCTGCTGTCTCCTCCGGGTCATCTGAGGAGTCTGTTGAGACTCGGGCTCTTGCTGGGCTCCGCTTCTTTACTCGCTTCGTTGCGAGTGTTCCTCAAGGCCCCCTTCCGGAGGCCACCACTGCCGCACTCGTCCCATCGCTCGTTGCATTGGTGGCAGAGATCTTCAACTGGGGCCAAGGTAACATGGCCCTCGAAAGCAAGTGAATGCGTGACCATGGATGGGACACATTCACAGATTTCATGTGGGATTGTGCCTCCAGAGTTGAGGAGGCCCACCCTAATCATACCCGCATCGCCCATGAGGCGACCCATGGATCTGCTGACAAAGTGGGTCCACGTGACATCAACATGGGCTCCCCCAAGGCACCTACTTTACCACCCCCGGATCGTCGGCCTGCCCCGGCCCGTCCCCCCCTACCACCCAAGCCGGCGCCTGCAAAGGCCTGCGCTAGTGGCAAAGCGCCCACTCAAGTGCCCCCCGCTCCTAAGCAAGCGCCCATCCCACCCTCGGGGGCTAAGAAGTTGTTTGCCGAGGTTGCATGTACCCCGGCATCTGCGGCAGTGCTTATCAAGCTTGCCCAGTCCCACCCTACCCTCGAGCCCAATCGCGTCACTGCAATGCATCAGGCTGCCCTCGCTGATGCGCCTTCTACAAAGAAGCCCCACATGACCACATCAGGTCCTACCTGATGCCAGCTCTTCCTTGATTTCACTGGTAGTGCCAGTGATATCACCTATCTCCACCACAAGGCCATGCGCCTCCTCAACGACTCCCTCACTCACGCGAAGAGCTCTCTTCGTGTTGAGAACATCACCAAGGCGTACGACACTATTTTGTTGTACACCAGCTCCGTCACCACCGATGCTGAGGCATTGGTGATTGAGTCTGCCCTTCCATCCGCCTTCACCGCCCCATTCGAGTTGAAGACGAAACGACCCAGGTCCAGATCTTACCTCAAGATCTTGGATGTCCCTTACTACATGAGTGGCACCCGCACCACTCCTCAACACATCACCAACTGCATGCGCGTGTCTCCCTTCAAGGAGACATTCGCAAACGTCTCCTCCATGCGCATCATGTGCAACTCCACCAAGGCCGACACTGCCACTGTTTGGGTCAACCTCTGGGACTCTCAGTCCGGCACTAACACCAAGCGCCTGGTTGGCAAATACCTCAACTTCGACGGCGTGCAGTCTATGATCAAGGCCGCGCGCGCTCACCCCGGGACCCCCCAGTGTCAACGATGCTGGTGATGGGGCCACACTACCACCACCTGTCGCAACCGCACTCTCAGGTGTTCACAATGCGGTGGGCCACATCGGTCTGAGAATCACCGCACCACCTCCTCCTGCTGCAAGGGATCGCCGAAGGCAAACCCCCCTATCCAGCCCACACCCGCCGGGGATCCCTGTCCCCACATCAAGTGCATCAACTGCGGCAAGGAACATGCTGCAACTGACCACAAGTGCGCGTTCTGGTGCCACTGATTTGATCAGGATTGGCTGCAAAGTCATTCCAGCTCTGTCAGTCGGCCCCGGGCCTAGGGGGAGCTCCCTAGTGTCAACGCATCATCCCCCATCCATTGCCAGTCGCCGGATGGGCTCTCACCAACCACAAGGCCTGCCATCAGATGCAGTGATATTGGTATATGTTTCTTTTCTTTGTATTTTGTTACATGCCTAGCCCCCTTCTGCTGTCGACTCGTGTATTGTCTCGGACAGGACTTGTATATATTCCTGGTTGTTTACTCTTGTGTAGTTGGTAGCGGTATCAGTTCCATGTAGTAGATAGTCAGGCACAGACTGCTATTGCGCACTGTGTTATAAATTTGTGACCCCGGAGGGGTCGCTTTGAAAGAAAAAAAAAAAAAAAAGAGACTGCCTTCATTTCCCAGGTCTCAGAGCGTCTTTCAGTTTTAGACTGTTTGAACATCCATTCCACCTCTTGTTTGGACAATATTTCCCACTCTATTTCTAGTATTCTATTCGACTCGTGGAATTCAAACTCTAAAACTGTGTGGATCACTAACCGGTCAAAAGAATGGTGGACTTCTCACTGTTCTGAGACTTTACTTGCATACCAAAAATTGAAAGACCGAAAAGACTGGTGAGCATTTAGGGCGTCTACACAAGCCGCCAAGCACTCTTTCTTCGATGAGCGCATTCACAAAATCGCCTCAACTAACAAACGACCCTGGGACCTTATGGAATGGGTTAAACAACAAAAACTACCTGCCATTGAGGGCATCAGGTACCAAGGACGCCCTTGTAATGACCTTCCAGACCTGTGGAATGTGCTCCATTCATCATATAATTCTGCATTGGGCTGTCCGGTAAGTCCTCATATTCTGAATGAAATGAAATCCCTTCCCTCTCGATCTTGGGCGAACTTCTCTGCCCTCGAATTAACTGAATCCCTACAATCTTGTGCCAACTCTTCAGCACCTGGCCCTGATCACGTCTCATGGAAACATCTGAAGTCCATCATTGCACATAGTGATTGCTTGAAGAATATTCTATTAATCGCTAACACATGCATACGTCTTTCTTATTGGCTGAGTCACTTCAAAGACTCGGTCTCTATCATCATCCCCAAGCCGAATAAACCAGCCTATGATACCCCGAAAGCATTCTGTCCTATTGTTCTACTAAATACTCTAGGCAAACTAATTGAAAAAATGATCGCACACTGCATGCAATTTGAAGCAGTCTCCTTAGATGTCCTTCATCCAAACCAAATGGGCGGAGTTATTCAACATTCCACTGAGGACGCCGGTGTTTTCCTCACTCACATCATTTGGGCTGGGTGGGCCAAAGGTATGATCACTAGTGTTTATGCTTTTGATATCGCCCAATTTTTCCCTTCTCTGAATCATGATATTCTTACTGATATTCTATGATGCCAAGGGTTCACCCCAGAACTTGTAAAATTCTTCTCCCATTACCTCATAGGTTGTTCGACTCAATTCATGTGGAACACCTTCCTGTCTGATGCTCATGACGCAGATGTTGGCGTAGGGCAAGGTTCAGCTCTTTTACCCATACTATTGGCACTTTATTTAGTTTTTTTTTATTTTTAAATTGATGATTTATTACGCGGTGCCTGGTCGCAGTCCACGCCCGCCAACATAGTACAGGACCTAAGTACTGCTACCTAAGCCAAACACTACAAAGACGGGAATATATAGAGTCCTGTCCGAATATAGTATATTACTCGATGGCAAAGAAATGTGGCAAAGTAACAAAATGAAACTACAAGTCCAACTCGCAGACCTCTAACAGTAAGCTTACATGCATGTGTGGCCCCAGCAATGAGGTGACGGGGTTGGGGGATGTGTTGAGGCAGGTATGCGACCTACCCCCAGGGCCTCCTATTGTCCTCCTTGTGACGGCTAAGCCAATCACGGTCAAACCGGTGGCGCCAGAACAGGCACTTTCGATCATCAGCTGCATGGTCACCCTTGCAGTTGATACATGAGATGTGGGGACAGGGCTCCCCGGTGGGTGTGGGCAGGATAGGGGGGTTTGCCTTTGGACTCCCCTTACAGCACGATGATGTGGAGTGATGGTTCTCACTACAGTGAGGACCACCACACTGGGAACACCTGAGTGCACGGTTGTGGCAGGTGGGGGTAGAGTGACCAAAGCGCCAGCAGCGCTGGCACTGGGGGACACCAGGGTGGGCACGGGCAGGCTTAATGACAGCCTGCATACCATTGAAGTCGAGGTACTTGTTAAGGAGCTTCTTGGCGCCGGCTCCTGACTGAGAGTCCCATAGGTTGAACCAAACAGTGGTGGTGTTGGCCTTGGGGGAGTTGCACATGATGCACACAGATGAAACGTCAGCAAAAGTGTCCTTGAATGGAGACAATCGCATACAGTTGGTGATGTTGATTTTTTTTTTCTTTTTTTAAATCAATGAATTTATATAGCGGTGCTCGATCGCAGTCCACTTTCAACTAAATATTACAAACAGACGGTACACTACAGCAAGCTGGGGTACACGAAGCAGTCGAAGACCGCTTAAGACAAAGACTATACACAATTAGTCCAGCAAAATAGAGAAGACTCGAGAGAGAGACTATAGAACGAGGTGTTATACACAGAGATTGGACTCAAGAGAAAAGAGAAGAGAAGAGATGAAAGAATATAGTTCACCTTCATTTGGTTCGGCAGGCACATGGGCTTGATGCGGCAGTGGACGCGTGTCATGATTGATGAAGGCAAAAGTGGCTGGATTCTTTTTCAAGAACTTGATGAAGAACTTGTATTGAGGGAAGGCGCATTGCACCCATTGAGTGCGGATGGGGTAGAGAGGGCAATAGCACAGGATGTGATGTCGTGATTCCAGGCGATGGCCACAACGACAGGATATTGGTTCAAGGGGGAAGAACCTTTCGCAATAGACTCCAATTGGAGCATGATTTAGGATGGCTCTAGTGGTACGAGCGCATAATGTGTTAGATTATGACCAGCTTCAGCCTCACCCCCTTTGTCTAAATGGGGATAGTTGTAGTCACATGACCATACTGCGCACAGACCATGTAGCTAGGTATATAAGGAGGGCTTCAGCCTCCCAATTGATTATCTTCTTCCCCACTTTTGTGTGTGTGTCAGTGTCAGTGTCTGAGCTTTCCTCTACTCTCTTATCATCCTCTACTCTCTATCATTTTACATTCTAACATAATGATGGTGATTCATTGGCTAATGGGAGCCAAGTGCCTCCCTTGACGTAGGTAGGAATGAGGAACTTGCAATTCTTCTTGGAAAGAAGAAAACTATTGCCGCGGTACTTCTTCTTCCAGAATGTAGATTCCCAGGATTTTTGGCAATTGTTGGTGGCTTTGCATCGTAAAATGTCGAGGGTGGCACCCATGTGAGAAGGGGCATGTATACGCGTGGAGGTGATGTCATTATGGACTTTGAGATGGGGTTTCCAATGCCATTTGGAAGGGATGTCCCAGAAGTCAATGGATCGAGATGGTTTAGCTACGAGCCAATCGGATAGAAGCTGGCAGACTTGAATTGACTGCAACTGGCTTGAATGGATGGATGGGTCAACTGCCAGCTTGGCTGCTAGAAGACAGTCAGTGATGAGGATGATATGGTCGCATTGGAGGGAAATAGCTTTGGCAATGCCAATGTGAATGGAGTAGAGTTCAGCATCCGTGGAAGAAGCCCGACCGCTTGCCTGTTTTGCATGAGACACTTGTCGTCCGCCGTGATATAAATGTGCCGCCGAAACCGCCTGAAGGGAACCTACAAGGGGAACAGAAGCATCAGTGATAACTGAAATACAATTATGATTCAAAGACAAAGAGGAAAAGATCGAGTCGAGAGACAGTACATGTTTGTATGTTTCATGTTTGTCCGAGCAATTACAGGGATGAAAGTGAATGGAATCGGAATGGATGACCATAAGACAAGAACCAGGCTTGGATTCAGAAGAAAAAGGGGAAAAGGAATCAGACAGATGAGAAAGAGAATTATCTACATCAATAATAGGGCCCTTGACTTTAGCTTTTTTGGCCAGAGTGAGAAGGCGAAGAGATTGGGGATGAGGGGATGAGTTCATAGAAAATCGATCAGATAAGAGAGATTGTACTGCATGATTAGAAGGTAAAGTAGATACTCGATATGATGAACGAATGGCTAATTTACAAAGATGAAGGTGAATTGGAATGAGACCGGCAATACTTTCAATGCCACCGGATGGAGATGTACGGAAGGCACCAGTGATCCAAATAGCTGCGCGCCTTTGCATGGACGAGAGGGACTTGAGGAGCACCTTGTTACGAGCACCTTCAAAGTACCATAATCGGTAGCCATATGTTGCCACTGGAACAATGCATGACCTGTATAGAAGTCGTTTTTGGAGAGGAAGGAGACCACAGATGGAGTTACCTAGCATGCCCATAGCTTTCACAGTGGATAATGCCTTGGTAGAGTAATATCGAACGTGTTCTTGGAAAGAGAGTCGATGGTCAAAGTAAAAACCCAGGTAACACCAAAAGTGTTTAGGATAGAGGATGGGACTGCCGACTTCAGATAGGTCTAGAGGGGGATTCAAATCATTGTGATGACGAGAGAAATGGAAAACTTCAGATTAGTCGTGTTCTATGACTAATCCAAGGTTGGTGCATATGGAATTAATGATGGAGTAGGCTGCTTTAAGGGAAGAGGTTGTGTCAGTGTAATTCTTCACTTGAGATATACAAAGCCCATCATCAACAAAAGATAAGAGGGTAGAAGGGATGGATTGTAGTCTAGCTCATTGCTCGAACATGGACATGAGAGGTGCTAGATAAAGCGCTGACAATATGGGTGAAAGAGCTGAGCCTTGCCCTATGCCAACATCCATGTCATGGGCATCAGAAAGGAAAGTGTTCCACATATACTGAGTCGATCGACCTATGAGATAATGTGAAAAGAATTTGACAAGCTCAAGGGTGAACCCTTGACATCGTAAAATGTTAGTGAGAATATCATGATTAAGAGAAGGGAAGAATTGGGCAATGTCAAAAGTGCAAACACTAGTGATCATGCCTTTGGCCCATCCAGCCTGAATGATGTGAGTGAGGAAGACACCTGCGTCCTCAGTAGATCGTTGGATAACTCCGCCCATTTGGTTTGGATGGAGAATATCTAGAGAAACCGCTTCAAACTGCATATAGTGTGCAATCATCTTTTTGATTAATTTTCCTAAAGTGTTTAGTAGGACAATGGGGTGGAACACTTTCGGTGTGTCATAGGCCGGTTTATTCGGCTTGGGGATGATGATGGAGACTGAGTCTTTGAAGTGACTCGGCCAATAAGAAAGACGTACGCATGCATTAGCAATAAGTATGATGTTTTTCAAGCAATTATTATAAGCAACGATAGACTTCAGATGTTTCCATGAGACATTGTCAGGTCCAGGTGCTGAGGAGTTAGCGCAGGATTGTAGGGATTCAGTGAGTTCAAGGGCAGAGAAGTTTGCCCAAGATCGGGGAGGAAGATTTTTCATTTCATTCAGAATTTGAGGGCTTACTGGCCAACCCGACGCAGAATTATATGATGAGTGGAGCGCATTCCACAAGTCCGGAAGGTCGTTGCAAGGGTGTCCTTGGTATTTAATGCCCTCGATAGCAGGAAGTTTCCGTTGTTTGACCCATTCCATAAGGTCCCAGGGTCATTTGTTGTTTGAGGCAATTTCATGAATACGCTCATCGAAGAAAGAGTGCTTGGCAGCTCGTGTGGCCGTTCTAAACGCTCGCCAGTCCTTCCGGTCTTTCAATTTTCAGTACACAAGTAGAGTCTCAGAACAGTGGGGATTCCACTATTCTTTCGACCAGTTAGTGATCCATACAGTTTTAGAGTTCGAATTCCAAGAATCTGATAGAATACTAGAAATAGAGTGGGAAATATTGTCCAAACATGAAATGGAGTGAATGTTCGAACAATCCAAGACCGCAAGATGCTCTGAGACCTGGGAGATGAAAGTGGTCTCTTCATCACTATCCTTTGGGAGTACATGTTTTTTATAATTGATATAATCTGGGCGAATTGGAAGATCCATAAGCAAAGGTGCGTGATCCGAGGGTAGTCTTGAATTTGCATCAATGATATGTGAAGTGGAGATGTTGGCACAAAAAATAAGATCAATAACCGTATTATCATAATTTTCGATAGACGAGAAATGGGTTGGAGAAAAAACGGTCGGTGTAGACCTGGAGAGATTGAAACAATCCACTAACTCCATCAGAGTTATGGCAGACTGAGGGACATGGGAGACTAAAGGATCCCATTCTGGGGAACAGCAATTGAAGTCGCCTCCCATGTATATGATATTAGGAATGTCAATGAAATTTGTCGAGAGGAAATTTATCGCCAATGAAGAAGAGTCAGAATATATGTTAAGAAAATGAATGTAGTTACCCTGGTTAAATAGACCTAGGATTTGAATGTCGCGATGATTTACCCACTCTTGTCGAAGAATGGGTCTCATACAAGATAAATGTCTGTGAACATAAGTTAAAGTACGTGGACGAGGGTCGTTTAGCTTGGTAGGTCGAGCCATACACAGCCATTCCGGGTGAATAGGGGCACCTATGACATCATCCCCTTCAGGGTTAGTCGTAGAAGGCGCTTTGCAAATGTGATTCCAACCTGTGATGTTGATTGGCGTGGTATGGATGCCGTTCATGTGGAAGGGGACATCGAGGATCTTGAGATAAGACCTTGACCTGGGGTGGCATGTCTTCAGCTCAAATGGGGCAGTGAAGATGGAGGGGATAGCAGACTCGACAAAGTGAGTGAAGCCTTGCATGAAGGAGCAAAAGGTGGTCCAGGCGGCCAGCCCACTCTTTACCCATGGAGATGCATGCACTGCTGTGCCCACTCATATCAAACTCATATACTGCACCAGCAAGGTAGCTGGCACAGGCTCTGGCAAACTCCTCGTCGAGGAGGGAATCGTCGGGGAGCTCACACATGAAGCGCGTGAACTTCCTGAGGCCTTCGAAGGCCCGCTTGGCCATGGCATCGTCTCCAGACATGGTCCCAGGGGAGAACGGCGCGACTGATGGCACAGCAGGAGGAGGAGGTGTAATGGGCACAAACGTGCATGTGCCCATGGTGTAGGGTTTCAGTGGCGATGGAATGTCAGCCACTGGGGGAGTAGATGGCGCCAGCAATGGAACATCAGTGGGCACCGAGGGAAAGGGTGAGGGCAGCTGAAAGTCAGCCCTCATGGAGGCAGCAGCAGCCTTGAAGTCCGCCATCATGCAGACCAGCTGAGTAGAGGTGGAGGGCCTGGGGGCCTCTGCAATGGTGTCGAGCTCGTCATCGCCAGATGCGATGTTGGAGTTGAGGTCCATGTTCGCAATTTCACAAGTGACAGCTTTAGATTTACGCCTACCCATGTTAGCTAGAGTAGAATTGGTGTATACTAGATGTCTAACTGCACACCAACTAAGAGATGGTGGTGGTAAGAGGTCAAGGAGGGATGTTCTCTCTCTCATCTGTCTGATTCTTTTTCCCCTTCCTCTTCCAAATCTAAGCCTGGTTCTTGTCTCATGGACATCTATTCTGATTCCATTCATTTCCATCCTTGTAGCCACTCGGACAAACACGAAATGTATAAACATGTATCATCTCTCGACTTGGTCTTTTCCTCTTCTTCTTCAAATCGTAATTGTATTTCAGTGGTTACTGATGCATCTGTTCCTCTTGTAGGTTCCATTCAGGCAGTTTCGGTGGCACACTTATATCACGGCAGATGACAAGTGTCCCATGCAAAACAGGCAAGCGGCTGGGCTTCATCCATGGACGTGGAACTATATTCCATTCGCATTGGCATTGCCAAAGCCATTCACCTCCAATGTGATCACATCATCCTCATCACTGACTGTCTCCCAGCAGCCAAGCTGGCAGTCGATCCATCCATCCACTTGAGCCAGTCACAATCTATTCAAGTTTGCCGACTTCTATCTGAATGGCTCACAGCAAATCCATCATGCTCCATTGACTTTTGGGACGTACCATCCAAATGGCGTTGGAAACCCCATCTTAAAGTTCACAATGATGTCACCTCCACGCGTATACATGCCCCTTCCCACACAGGTACCACCCTCGACTTTCTACATTGCAAAGCCACCAACAATTGCCAGAAATCCTGGGAATCCACATTCTGGAAGAAGAAGTACCACGGCAACAGTTTCCTTCTTTCAAAGAAAAACCGCAAGTTCCTCATTCCCACCTATGTCAAGGGAGGCACATGGTTACCTTTAGCCAACAAATCACCATCACTATGTGCTCGTATTACTTGGGCCATCCTAAATCACGCTCTGATTGGAGCATATCATGAGAGATTCTTCCCCCTCGACCCTAAATCCTGTCATTGTGGCCATTGCCTGGAAACACAACATCATATCCTATGCTACTGCCCCCTATATCCCATCTGTACTCAATGGGTGCAATGCGCTTTCCCTCAGTACAAGTTCCTTGTTGAGTTCTTAAAGAAGAATCCGGCTGCTTTTGCTTTCATCAACCATGACACGCATCCACTGTCGCTTCAAGCCCCTGTACCCACCGAACCAAATGAAGGTGAACTATATTCTTTCATCTCTTCTCTTCTCTTTTCTTTTGAGTCCGATCTCTGTGTATAACACCTCGTTCTATAGTCTCTTTCGAGCCTTCTCTATTTTGCTGGACTAATTGTGTATAGTCTATGTCTTAAGCAGTCTCCGACTGCTTTGTGTACCCCAGCTTGCTGTAGTGTACTGTCTGTTTGTATTATTTAGTTGAAAGTGGACTGCGTTTGAGCACCACTGTATAAATTCATTGATTTTTTTTAAAAAAAAAAAAAAAAAAAAAAGGAAGACAGTTGGTGATGAGGATGATTTTGTCACACTAGAGGGAGATAGCCTTGCCAATGCCAATGCAAATGTAAGAGAGTTCAGCATCTGTGGAAGATGCCTGGCTGCTTGCCTGTTTTGCATGGGACACTTGTTGTCCACTGCAATACAGATGTGCCACTGAAACTGCCTGAAGAGAACCTACAAGTGGAACAGAAGCATCAGTAACAACTGATATACAAGTACAATCAGAAGAAGAAGAAAAGACAGTATTGAGAGATGATACATGTCGGTACATCCCTCCTTGACCTCTTACCACCACCATTGAAAGTTGGTGTTTGATTAGATGTCTAGTTTTACATCATATTCTACCTGTTTCACATGGGTAAACAAAAGTTGAAAGCCAACCGGCCACCACCCTGCTCCACCGAGTCCGTCAATGCCTTTGACGACAAGCTCAACATCCCTGAGATGTCTGAGGACAAACATCTCGACCCCTATGACAACCCACTCAACGTACATGGGTTCTTCGGTCCCTCCCAGGCTGATGTCTCATCGCCTGGCCCCTCCTGGTCAATGGCTGATGTCTCGTCACCATTGCCTGTTCCCCCAGTGGCTGACGTCCCGTTGCCACTCCAGCCTTTGACCGTGGGTACATGCACCTTTGTGCCCATCATGCCTCCCCCTGTGGCGCCCATGTCAGTGTCCTCCTCCAAGGGAAAGAAGAAGAAGGAGCTCACCCCGAGGCTTGCCTTCAACAAACTCATATCCTTCCTTCAGTGGTTGGATACCATTGAAGACCCCAACAAAATCCCAGTCAACAACGCGCAGGCCATGGTTACTTGTCTAGCCAAGGCCTTGTATGCATTCACCAAGGAGCTGCACATGAGCACATCCCTCCTTGACCTCTTACCACCACCATCTCTTAGTTGGTGTGCAGTTAGACATCTAGTATACACCAATTCTACTCTAGCTAACATGGGTAGGCATAAATCTAAAGCTGTCGCTCACAAAATTGTGAACATGGACCTCGACTCCGACATTGTGTCCAGCGATGACAAGCTTGACACCATCGCAGAGGCCCCCAGGCCCTCCACCTCCACTCAGCTGGTCCACATGATGGCGGACTTCAAGGCTGCTGCTGCCTCCATGAGGGCTGACTTTCAGCTGCCCTCACCCTTTCCCTCAGTGCCTGCTGATATTCCATTGCCGGCGCCATCTACTCCCCCAGTGGCTGACATTCCGTCGCCACTGAAACCCTACACCGTGGGCACATGCATGTTTGTGCCCATTACACCTCCTCCCCCTGCTGTGCCCTCAGTCGTGCCATCCTCCCCTGGGACTGTGTCTGGAGATGATGCCATGGCCAAGCGGGCCTTCAAAGGCCTTAGGAAGTTCACATGCTTCATGTGTGAGCTCCCCGACAATTCTCTCCTCAACGAGGAGTTTGCCAAAGCCTGCGCAAGCTACCTTGCTGGTGCAGTATACAAGTTTGATATGAGTGGGCACAGTAGTGCACGCATCTCCATAGGCAAAGAGTGGGCCGGCCATGGCTGGACCACCTTTCGCTCCTTCATGCAAGGCTTTGCTCACTTTGTCGAGCCCAGGGCCTCCCCTAAAGACACGCATGTTGCCCATGAGGTGACCCATGGATCTGCTGACAAAGCAGAACCACATGACATCCACATGGGCTCCCCCAAGGCGCCCAAGCAAACGCCCAAGGCACTGCGGCCTGCCCCAGCCTGTCCTCCTGTACTGCCCAAGCAAGCGCCCTCTAAGGCATGCGCTAGTGGCCCCCCCCCCAAGCACCTGTGAAGGCGCCCATCCCCACTCCTGCTCCGGCACCTCGTCAGTGCTCGTTTGCAGAAGCCGCCCATTCCGGCACTTCGGCGCCACCTGTGTCGCTCATCAAGCTAGCGCAGGCAAACCCCTCCCTCGACCCTGATCGCGTTGCTGCAATGCATCAGGCCACCACTGCCACTGCTGGCTCTGCAAAGAAGCCACGCATGACCACCGCTGGGCCTACCCACCACCAACTCTTCCTGGATTTCACTGGCAATGCCAGCAAAATCACTTATCTCCATCACAAGGCCATGCGCCTCCTCAATGATGCCCTCTCATGTGCCAAGTCATCCTTGCGCATTGAGAACATCACCAAGGCATACAGCACTATTGCGCTGTACACCTCCGCCGTACCCTCGGACTCTGACACCACTGTTGTTGAGTCTGCTATCCCCTCCGTCTTCACTGCCCCGTTGGAGCTGAAGACGCGCCGCCCCAGGTCGAGGTCTTATCTCAAGATCCTCAACGTCCCCTTCCACATGAACGGCATCCATACCACACCGATCAACATCACTGACCGCTAGGGCCACACATGCATGTAAGCTTACTGTTAGAGGTCTGTGAGTTGGACTTTAGTTTTATTTTGTTACTATGCCATGTCTCTTTGCCATCAAATAGTGTACTATATTTGGATAGGACTTTATCTATTCTCATCTCTGTAGTATTTGGCTTAGGTAGCGGTAATTAGGCCCTGTATTATATTGGTGAGCATGGACTGTGACTGGGCACTGTATAATAAATCATTGATTTTTTTTAAAAAAAAACTCTCCTGATTGACAACAAGTCTGGGATTGATGTTTCCAAGAATCCTGAGCATTATGGTCGCATGAAGCACCTAGATCTGCAGTTCTACTGGCTCCAGAATGCTGTACAGTCCACTTTCATTGCTCCAGAGTATATCCCCCCACCAGTCAGAATGTGGCAGACTTGTTTACCAAGGCTGTTCAGCCCAAGATGGTGGAGTTTGCAGTTCCCATACTAGGATTGACTCGCTAGAGTGTGTAGGTGTCGATTTTGGTGTTTCCAATGACTTGTGGACTTGTCAGATCAAGGGGGTGTGTCAGATGTGCTCTGGACAGTCTATAAGTATTTGTGATTGATTTGTTAATGTGTGAACTTAGAGTTAATGCAGAGCTTGCTTAGTCAGTTGTAGATTACCTGACCAGATGTTCAACTCTCCTTTTTTTTTTTTAATTTTTAAATCAATGATTTATTACGCGGTGCCCAGTCGCAGTCCACACCCGCCAACATAGTACAGGACCTAAGTACCGCTACGTAAGCCAAACACTACAAAGATGGGAATATATAGAGTCCTGTCCGAATACAGTACATTACTCGATGGCAAAGAAACATGGCATAGTAACAAAATGAAACTACAAGTCCGACTTGCAGACCTCTAACAGTAAGCTTACATGCATGTGTGGCCCCAGCAATGAGGTGACGGGGTTGGGGGATGCATTGAGGCAGGTACGCGACCTACCCCTGGGGCCTCCTATTGTCCTCCTTGTGACGGCTAAGCCAATCACAGTTGAACCGGTGGCGCCAGAACGGGCACTTTTGATCATCAGCTGCATGGTCGCCCTTGCAGTTGATATATGAGATGTGGGGACAGGGCTCCCCGGTGGGTGTGGGCAGGATAGGGGGGTTTGCCTTTGGGATGTTCAACTCTCCTGTGGATGCTTTCTTGACTCTCAGTCATTTACAGTTGTCCATAGGTAAGTACAAGTCTCTATCTTGTTTTTTTTTTTTTTTTTTTGTGTCAAAGCAACCCCGGAGGGGTCGCCAATTTATAATGCAGTGCGCAATAGCAGTCTTTTTTTATTTTATTTTATTTAAAATCAATGAATTTATATAGCGGTGCTCGATCGCAGTCTGCTTTCAACTAAATATTACAAACATATGGTACACTACAGCAAGCTGGGGTACATGAAGCGGTCGGAGACCGCTTAAGATATAGACTATACACAATTAGTCCAGTAACATAGAGAAGACTCGAGAGAGACTATAGAGCAAGGTGTTATACACAGAGATCGGACTCAAAAGAAAAGAGAAAAGAGGAGATAAAGGAATATAGTTCATCTTCATTTGGTTCGGCGGGCACAGGGGCTTGAAGCAGTGGTGGATGCGTGTCATGATTGGTGAAGGCAAAAGCAGCCAGATTCTTTTTTAAGAACTCGACAAGGAACTCATATTGAGGGAAGGTGCATTGCACCCATTGAGTGCAGATGGGATAAAGAGGGCAATAACACAGGATGTGATGTCATGATTCCAGACAATAACCACATCGACAGGATACTGGTTCGAGAGGGAAGAACCTCTCGTGAAAAGCTCCAATCGGAGTGTGTGCATGATAGCAGTCCACGCCCAACTATCTACTACAGGGAACCAATACTGCTACCAACTATCCAAGAGTAAACAACCGGGAATACATAATAGTCCTGTCTGAGACAATATGCGAGACGACAGCAGAAGGGGGTTAGGCATGTAACATATACAGAGAGACAAAACATTTACCGATATCACTGCAACTAGAGGCAGGCCTTGAGGATGGTGTCCACCCGGCGACTGGCGATGGATGGGGGACGATGCGTTGGCACTAGGGAGCTTCTCCTAGGCCCGGGACTGACTGGCAGGACCAGAATGACTTTGCAGCCAATCCCAATCAAACTGGTGGCGCCAGAACACACATTTGTCATCCTCCTTTCCCTCTAACCACCATCATTGATTTTTTTGACAGTGATTTATACTACATTGACTACAAAATCTACCATTATGACTGTACCATCCCCTGGGCGGACCTTAAGGGTACCCCACTGCCGTCTTCGGACCCTATGAACATTGCCAACACTGAAACACGTGTCTCATCCAGCAAGCACGACCGCTCTAACTCGCTTGCTTTATCCATCAAATCCACAAAGCACTATGTCCACAGTGACGCCAAGTCTGCCGCTACCTCCAGAGCTGGCTCTGATGAAGAAGACAGCAATGAAAGTGACTCGGATTCGTCTGTCGCTCCCGTCCCTTCTTCCCCCACAAACGCTCACGCTGCATTATCCTGTGCAGTATCATACTCATCTCTCAGAACCCCCTCCCCCTCGTCCCGCTCAAGGCGATCTCGCGCTCGACGAGGCTTGGATATTACCCCAAAGGCTATCTCTAGAACAGCATCAATGAATGCATATGATGGCCTCAAATCACCTATCCCCTATCACCGCTATGGAGAGGGGTTTTTAGGTGAGCTTAAATCAGCCGATCCTTTGAACTTGAGCTTGCATGGGGACGCATGGGGCAATGATGAGGATGGGACATTCAAAGATGGGCTGCCTACTACTAGGTTCTTCAGACCCCCACCCACCTTAAGGCTGCCTCATGCGATCCATGGATCTGCTGAGTCAGCAGAACCTGTGCCATCCAGCACCCTGGCTACATTTTTTGCCAGTTCATCTAGTATGAATGACGTCACACCTGACATCACACATGATGTCACTGGTAATGTCATAACGCAGCCACAGGAATCTAGGCTTGCACAGCCACAACTTCCGGATCTTAAGGATCCGTCCAACACAGCCACTGAAGAAACTCTAATTGTTGGTGAAGCTGCCTTCAAAGTGCTCGAGGTGCTAAAATACGCTACTAATTTCTTTAAACATCGGGTCGCCCTTAATGTACGCCCGGGCAAAAAAGACCCAAGATTTCCCCAAATGGGGGAACCCATCTTTTGTCTACTAACATCTATGTTTGACTCAGGCTGGGACTGTTTGCCTATCAATGGCAAAAGTGGACTCATGATCATTGAAGCGCTAAGACAATACCTTAGCCCTCCTCCTGATATCCCCATAAATAACTCTTCCCCCCCTCCTCAAGGAAAGGGTAAGGGAAAGAAAGTACGTAAATCCCCTATTCCTAACATCTCTACCCCCCGATTTCCGCCTGGTACTATCATTGGGCAAATTAACCTTACAGATCGTACTGACCAAGACACTATGAATATCGATCAAGCCCCTCCCACTGAGGGCATCATCCCCATCCCCCAGAACGATGTTTCGTCTTCTGGTAAAACACATGACTTTTCATCTGTGTTAAAACCACAATAGGCAAAGAATGATGTTACATCTTCTAAACCTAGTACTGGTCCCATCCGAGTATCCTGGGCTCCTCCCCCACCTTCCCATCACGTGACTCCAAGGAATGGGAATGGAAACTTTGAGCGCTCAGTTGGGCGCCCCTCTTTTGATGGCCAGGCTCAGCCATCTAAACCTAACTCTAATATCGCCTCTGATATGCCACCCCCCATTCCCCATCCTGACCGTAAGGCATCCATCAAACCCCTTACGGAACACTTCAATAAGAAGATGTCATTCGCTGATGCCGCCTGACGGGGTGTCCAGCCAACTTCATCTACTTCCACTTCCTCCAATATCGACGGGGTTAAGATGCGAGAAATGATACTCGCCTTCCCTGAACTCTCCTATGACAAAGTCCTTGCTATGTATAAGGCCGGTTTTGGTAACACCCAATCCCAATCACCCGAACCGACATCAACCACAAGCACTCCACGCACTAAACCAAAAATGACTACACACAGCCCTACACGTCGTCAAGTCCTTATCCCTTTTGAAGGCAACATCATTGCTGACTGCATAAAAGACTTCAACAAGGTGTCTGAGTTCTGTAACTGCGGTCTCACTGCTGCTCAATCCAAACTTCGTGTTGAATCAGTCCGTGAATCATATAATGGCATTTCTATTGCCACCTTGGGTGTTGCCACTCCTGCTGACCTTGATACCATCAAGTCTTGGCTAAAAAAAGCCTGGCAACTAGGAGACGCTATCCCTATCAAGCCCCACCTCCCACAATCTAAATCATTCCTAAAAATAGTCGGCATCCCTTATTGGGTAGCCAATTCATCCAATCCTCTATCCCCCACTTTTGTCAAACAAGCCCTTGGCCAATCATCATTGTTCGAAAACGTTATCCTTGCTGCCTGTCCTCGCATCATGAAAGCGTCCCCTAAGTCAGACACAGCTGTTGTGTGGATTGATATTTGGGATTCTCAAAATGGTACCAAGGCCAAGACATTGGTCAACTGTACTATTAACTTCAGTTGCCATATCGGCACTATCCATGCAACTAGCATGCATCCAGGCATGGCACAGTGTAGGAATTGCTGGAGGTGGGATCACCCCACCCATGTGTGTCATGCCCTCGGCGCACACTGTCAAATCTGTGGTGGCCCTCATTGTGTTGAGAACCACCGATCCATGGCTTGGTGTTGTAAAGCCAATCCTAAATCAAAACCCCCTCGTGATGCCACTCCGGATGGCATCTCATGTCCTCACCTTGAGAACTTCAAGTGCCTTAATTGCAAAGGCGATCATCATGCTAATGACGTTAAATGTCCATTTTGGAGAAACAGGTTTGACTGGACCTGGTATTCTGACAAAGCTGCCGAATCACACACTGCACGTGCAGTCCGCGCTAATTCCAATCACTCCGGTGGCAGAGTTGCTGTTTAAATATGTCCAGTAAGAACAATCTTATTTTGTCTGTTCATATCTATTTGCAAAACATGGGACATTCTTATGCCCTAGTTGATACCATTCTCGAGTCCAGGAAGCTGGACTTTGATATTATTTTTCTACAGGAACCTCCTTGGAATCACATCCACAAAGCGCCTTCTACGACTAACCCTGAAGGGGATGATGTCATAGGTGCCCCTATTCACCCGGAATGGCTGTGTATGGCTTGACCTACCAAGCCCAATGAACCTCGTCCACGTACTTTAACTTATGTTCACAGACGACTATCTCGTATGAGACCTATTCTTTGACAAGAGTGGGTAAACCATTGTGACATTCAAATCCTAGGCCTATTTAACCAGGGTAACTACATTCATTTCCTTAACATATACTCTGACTCGTCATCACTGGCGATTAATTTCCTATTGACAAATTTCATTGACATCCCTAATATTATATACATGGGAGGCGACTTCAATTGCCGTTCCCCAGAATGGGACCCTCTAGTCTCACATGTCCCTCAATCTGCCATAACTCTAACGGAGTTAGCGGAATGTTTCAATCTTTCCAGGTCTACACTGACTGCCTTCTCCCCAACCCATTTCTCATCTATCAAAAATTATGATAACACGGTTATTGATCTCATTTTTTGTGCCAACATCTCCACTTCACATATCATTGATGCAAATTCAAGACTACCCTCGGATCACGCACCTTTGCTTATGGATCTTCCAATTCGTCCAGATTACATTAATTATAAAAAACGAGTACTCCCAAAAGATAGTGATGAAGAGACTACTTTCATTTCCCAGGTCTCAGAGCATCTTGCAGCCTTAGATTGTTCGAACATTCACTCTACTTCATGTTTGGACAATATTTCCTGTTCCATTTCTAGTATTATATCAGATTCTTGGAATTCGAACTCTAAAACCATATGGATCACTAACCGGTCGAAAGAATGGTGGACTCCTCACTGTTCTGAATCTCTACTTGTGTACTGGAAATCGAAAGATCGGAAGGATTGGCGAGCATTTAGAACGGCCACACGAGCTGCCAAGCACTCTTTCTTCGATGAGCATATTCACGAAATCACCTCAAACAAAAAATGACCCTGGGACCTTATGGAATGGGTCAAACAACATAAACTTCCTGCTATCGAAGGCATTAGATACCTAGGATGCCCCTGCAACGACCTTCCGGACTTGTGGAATGCGCTCCACTCGTCATACAATTCTGCGTCGGGTTGCCCAGTAAGCCCTCAAATTCTAAATGAAATGAAAACTCTCCCCTCTCGATCTTGGGCAAACTTCTCTGCCCTTGAACTCATTGAATCCTTACAATCCTGCGCTAACTCCTCAGCACCCAGACCTGACCACATTTCATGGAAACATCTGAAGTCTATCGTTGCTCATAACGATTGCCTAAAGAACATCATACTCATAGCTAATGCATGCATACGTCTCTCTTATTGGCCGAGTCACTTCAAAGACTCGGTCTCTATCATCATTCCCAAGCCGAATAAACCGGCCTATGATACTCCTAAAGTGTTCCGCCCCATTGTCCTACTAAACACTTTAGGCAAACTAATTGAAAAAATGATTGCATGACACATGCAATTTGAAGTGGTATCTTTAGACGTCCTTCATCCAAATCAAATGGGTGGAGTTATTCAGCGGTCTACTGAAGATGCTGGTGTTTTCCTCACACACATCATTTGGGCTGGTTGGGCCAAAGGCATGATCACTAGTGTTTGCACTTTCAACATAGCCCAATTTTTCCCTTCCCTCAATCACGAAATTCTCACTGACATCTTATGACACCAAGGGTTCACCCCAGAGCTTGTAAAATTCTTCTCTCATTACCTCATAGGCCGATCGACTCAGTTTATGTGGAATTCCTTCTTGTCCGATGCTCATGACGCAGATGTTGGCGTAGGGCAAGGCTCAGCTCTCTCACCCATACTATCGGCACTTTACCTAGCACCCCTTATGTTCATGTTCGAGCAACATGCCCATCTACAATCTATCCCCTCCTCCCTCCTATCTTTTGTTGATGACGGGCTTTGTATATCTCAAGCGAAGAACTATACTGACACAACATCTTCCCTTAAAGCAGCTTATTCCATCATTAATTCCATATGCACTGACCTCGGACTAGTCGTAGAACACAACAAATCTGAAGTCTTCCATTTCTCTAGACATCACAACAATACAAATCCCCCCCTAGACTTGTCTGAAGTCAGTGGCCCCATCCTCCATCCTAAATGCTTCTGGCATTATCTGGGCTTCTACTTCGACTGTCAACTCTCATTCCAGGAACACATACGATACTATTCTACCAAAGCACTATCCACTGTGAAAGCTATGGGTATGCTAGGGAACTCTACCCATGGCCTTCTTCCCCTCCAAAAACAACTTTTATATAGATCATGTGTTGTCCCAGTAGCAACATATGGTTTTCGACTATGGTACTTTGAAGGTGCCTGTAACAAAGCACTACTCAAGTCCCTCTCATCTATGCAAAGGCGCGCGGCTTTATGGATCACGGGTGCATTTCGTACATCTCCATCTGGTGGTGCTGAAAGTATTGCCGGTCTTATCCCCATTCATCTTCATCTCCGTAAATTAGCCATTCGTTCTTTGTATCGAGTTTCTACTTTACCCTCTAATCATGTGTTACGTTCCCTTTTATCTGAACAATTCTCTCTTAATTCCCTCCCTCATCCTCAATTGCTTTGCTTTCTCACTCCGGCAAAAAAGCTAAAGTAAAAGGCCCCATTATTGATGTAGATAATTCTCTCTCTCACTTGTCAGATTCTTTTTCCCCCTTCTCTCCTGAATCAAAGCCTGGTTCTCGTCTTATGGACATATTTCCCGATTCCATTCATTTCCACCCCTGTAATCGCTTGGACAAACACGAAACGTACAAACATGTTTCATCTCTTGACTCGGTTTTTTCCTCGTCTTCTTCTAATTGTAATTGTATCTCAGTTGTTACTGATGCTTCTGTTCCTCTTGTAGGTTCCCTTCAGGCGGTTTTGGCAGCACATCTATATCGTGGCGGACGACAAGTATCCCATGCAAAACAAGCAAGCGGTCAGGCTTCATCCACAGACGCTGAACTCTACTCCATTTGCATCGGTATTGCCAAAGCTATTTCCCTCCAATGTGACCATATCATCCTCATAACTGACTGTCTACCAGCAGCCAAGCTGGCAGTCAACCCCTCCATCCACTTGAGCCAGTTGCAGTCAATTCAAGTCTGCCGGCTTCTATCTGATTGGCTCACAGCTAAACCATCACGATCCATCAACTTTTGGGACATTCCTTCCAAATGGCGTTGGAGTCCTCATCTCAAAGTCCATAATGACATCACCTCCACGCATATACACGCCCCTTCCCACACGGGTGCCACCCTCGACTTTTTACGATGCAAAGCCACCAACAATTGCAAGAAATCCTGGGAGTCTACATTCTGGAAGAAGAAGTACCATGGCAACAGTTTCCTTCTTTCCAAGAAAAATTGCAAGTTCCTCATCCCCACCTACGTCAAGGGAGGTACATGGCTTCCTTTGGCCAATGAATCACCATCACTATGCACTTGTGTAACTCGAGCCATCTTAAATCATGCTCCGATTGGAGCTTATCGCGAGAGGTTCTTCCCTCTTGAACCAGTATCTTGTCATTGCAGCTATCACCTGGAATCATGACATCACATCCTGTGTTATTGCCCTCTCTACCCCATCCGCACTCAATGGGTGCAATTGTCAGGATTTGCGAAATACCGGCGCTTACTAAGCGCGCGAAAGTTATGGAGAGGTTGGTCGTTGGCTTCAGCGTATGTGCTGCACCCTTCCAATATTGCGTCGACCGATTTGGTCTACGAGGAAGATGACAGACAGTGCGAATTGGAATTCAACACTGAAGGAATAATGGACAGAGAATTCAGAGTGGAATCTTAGTCGATATTCAGAATAAATAATACATGAGCTAGTAGCGACGTATTTAAGATAATGCAAAATTGGACAAATAACACGTAAATATTGTGAAGCTCACAATGCGACGATAAACAAATAAACAGATAAACAAAAAGTAAATAGACAACGACAAACACAACATGACAGAGAACAATAAACATAAATGGAATGGCGGAAACAAATATGAGCGCAAATGAAAAGAGGATAGAATGATGAGCGGAGACAGGCTGTGAAATATTTATAGAAATGATAGATAATGAAAAATTGCAGGAATTGGAAATCAAAAAAGTAGTCGGAGATCAAATCAGAGAGGTTGCGATCGCAGATCATGACAGCAATGCACTTTTCCACAATATGAATTCCTTGTCAAGTTCCTAAAAAAGAATCCGGCCACTTTTGCCTTCTCCAATCATGACATGTGTCCACTGCCACTTCAAGCTCCTGTGCCCGCTGAACCAAATGAAGGTGAACTATATTCCTTTATCTCATCTCTTTTCTTTTCTTTTGAGTCTGATCTCTGTGTATAACACCTCGTTCTATAGTCTCTCTTGAGTCTTTTCTATTTTACTGGTCTAATCATGTATAGTCTTTGTCTTAAGTGGTCTTCGACTGCTTCATGTACCCCAGCTTGCTGTAGTGTACCGTCTGTTTGTAATATTTAGTTGAAAGCAGACTGCGATTGAGCACCACTATATAAATTCATTGATTAAAAAAAAAAAAAAAAAAAAAGAACACACATTTGTGGTCAGTCGCAGCATGTTCCTTGCTGCAGTTGACGCACTTGATATGGGGACAGGGATCCCTGGCAGGTGTGGGCTGGATGGGGGGGTTTGTCTTCGGCGACCCCTTGCAGCAGGAGGTGGTGTGGTGATTCTTGGACCAATGTGGCCCACTGCAATGTGAACACCTGAGAGTGCGGTTGCGACAGGTGGTGGTAGTGTGGCCCCAATGCCAGCATCATTGACACTGGGGGGTCCTGGGGTGAGTGCGTGCAGCCTTGATCATAGACTGCACACCGTCGAAGTTGAGGTATTTGCCGACCAGGTGCTTGGTGTTAGCACCAGACTGAGAATCCCAAAGGTTGACCCAAATGGTGGCGGTGTCAGCTTTGGTGGAGTTGTGCATAATGCGCACAGAGGAGATGTTAGCGAATGTCTCCTTGAAGGGAGACACGCGCATGCAATCGGAGATGTGTTGTGGGGTGGTGCAGATACCACTCATATAATAAGGGACATCCAGGATCTTGAGATAAGACCTGGACCTGGGTCGTCTTGTCTTCAACTCGAACGGGGTGGTGAAGGCGGATGGGAGGGCAGACTCAATCACCAATGCCTCAGCATCGGTGGCGACGGAACTGGTGTACAATGAGATAGTGTCATACACCTTGGCGATGTTCTCAACATGAAGAGAGCTCTTTGCACGAGTGAGGGAGTCATTGAGGAGGCGCATGGCCTTGTGATGGAGGTAGGTGATATCACTGGCATCGCCAGTGAAATCGAGGAAGAGTTGGCGTCAGGTAGGACCCGATGTGGTCATGCGGGGCTTCCTTGCAGAAGGCGCATCGGTGAGGGCAGCCTGATGCATCACAGCAACATGATCAGGCTCGAGGGTGGGGTGGGACTGGGCAAGCTTGATGAGTGCTGCCACAGATGCCGGGGTGCGTGCAACCTCAGTGAATGACTTCTTAGCTGCCGAGGGTGGGATGGGCACTTGCTTAGGAGCGGGGGGCACTTGAGTGGGCGCTTTGCCACTAGCACAGGCCTTCGCAGGTGCTGGCTTGGGCAGTAGGGGGGGACAGGCCAGGGTGGGCCGATGATCCGGGGGCAGTAAAGTGGGCACCTTGGGGGAGCCCATGTCAATGTCACGTGAACCCGCTTTGTCAGCGGATCCATGGGTCGCCTCGTGGGTGACATATGTACGATTAGGGTAGGCCTCTTCAACTCTAGAGGCGCAGTCCCATATGAAAACAGCGAATGTATCCCATCCCTGGGCATGCATTCACTTGCTGTCAAGGGCCATACTGCCTTGGCCCTGGTTGAAAATCTCTGCAACCAACGCAACGAGCGTCGGAATGAGTATGGCAGTAGTGGCCTCCGGAAGGGGGCCCTGGGGAACGCTCCCAACGAAGTGGGAGAAGAAGTGGAGCCCAGCAAGAGCCCAAGTCTCAACAGACTCCTCAGCTGGCCCAGAGGAGACGGCAGACCAAGGTGCTGGGGGAGGAGGAGTGATGGGCATGAATGTGTGTGTGCCCACAGTGTAAGATTTCAGAGGCAACGGAACATCAGCCACTGGGGGAGCAGGTGATGGCAACGGGACGTCAGCCATCGACTGGGAGGGGCCAGGTGACAAAATGTCAGCCTGGGGGGGACCAAAGAACCCGCAAACATTGCGGGGGTTGTTGTATAGGTTGAGATGTTCGTCCTTGGACATCTCAGGGATATTGAGCTCGTCGTCGTCGGCATTGATGGACTTGGTGGAGCGGGGCGGAGGCCTATTAGACTTAGATTTGTGTTTACCCATGTAGCTACAAGTAACACAGTAGTATTGAGCTCTAATCGCAACTCACCAACTTTTGATGGTAGTGGTAAGAGGTCAAGGAGGGGTGAGGGCTCAGCCCTCTCTCCAGTCCTATCAGCACTATATCTAGCTCCAGCTATTCAACTCTTTGAATGGCAGGCCATACACCTCACATGTGACATTCTTTCCTATGTGGATGATGGCACATTCATTGCCCAGAGGAAAGACTGGGCCATGAATCTTGATGTGCTGAAAGGTGCATAGGGGATCATGTCTGGCATAGGTCCCTGATGGTGTAGGTGGCAACACTGGTGGCTCAATCACTGTGCTCTCTCACAGTGACAGGCCATTACTACTACATCTGTGTTGGGCTTTGGCCTGAGGCAGGTGGTTTCCATGGTGGTGAGCAGGCATATTCTGCTTGAGATGTGAGGGGTATTTTCTCTCATATTTGTTTTTTAGAGTACTTCTTTGTATCCAACTAGCCTGCTATCATGAAC
Organism: Leucocoprinus leucothites; assembly: GCA_013368445.1. Lineage (NCBI taxonomy): Eukaryota > Fungi > Basidiomycota > Agaricomycetes > Agaricales > Agaricaceae > Leucocoprinus > Leucocoprinus leucothites. Next base: position 85,984 of record JAACJO010000032.1, read on the forward strand.
CAGTATATAAATTTATGATTTTATTTAATAATAATAAAAAAGAGACCTGAGAAATAAAGGCAGTCTCTTCATTGCTATCCTTGGGCAGTACACATTTTCTGTAATTAATATAATCTGGGTAGATTGGGAGATCAATGAGTAGAGGTGCATGATCTGAGGGAAGTCTTGAATTTGCATTAATAACATGGGGGGTGGAATTGTTAGCACAAAAAATGAGATTGATACATTACACCTTCTTGACCTCTTACCACCATCATCTCTTAGTTGGTGTGTTGCATTTTGAGTTCAATACTACTGTGTCTACTTGTAGCTACATGGGTAAATGTAAATCTAAGTCCAACAAGCCTCCACACCAGTCAATCGAGGCTACTAATACCTCTGCTGATGTCCTATCACAGCCAGTTGCTCCCCCTGTGGCTGATGTCCCATCACTGTCCCCAAAGCCCTTCACTGCTGGTGGACAGATGTTCTACCCTGTGAAGAACCCCCTTCCCCCAGCACTGCTGTCCACTATCTTTTCCAGGTCAACTGAGGAGTCTTTTTTTTTTTTTTTTTTTTTTTTTAATCAATGATTTATTACATGGTGCCTGGTTGCAGTCTGCGCTTGCCAACATAATACAGAGCCTAAGTACCGCTACCTAAACCAAACACTACAAAGATGAGAATAGATAGAGTCCTGTCTGAATATAGTACACTACTTGATGGCAAAGAGACATGGCATAGTAACAAGGAAATGAAACTAAAGTCCAACTCGCAGACCTCTAACAGTAAGCTTACATGCGCATGTGGCCCTAGCAATGTACCAACAGGGTTGGAAGATGCATTGAAGCAGGTGCACAACCTACTACCAGGGCCTCCTATTGTCCTCCTTGTGACGGCCAAGCCAATCACGGTCGAACTGGTGGTGCCAGAATGGGCACTTTCGATCATCAGCTGCGTGGTCACCCTTGCAGTTGATACATGAGATGTGGGGACAGGGCTCCCTGGCGGGTGTGGGCAGAATGGGGGGGTTTGCCTTCAGACTCCCCTTACAGCATGATGATGTGGAGCGATGATTCTCACTATGGTGAGGACCACCACACTGGGAACACCTGAGTGCACGGTTGTGGCAGGTGGGGGTAGAGTGGCCAAAGTGCTAGCAGCGCTGGCACTGAGGGACACTGGGGTGGGTGTGGGTGGGCTTGATGATGGCCTGCATACTATTGAAGTCAAGGTACTTGTTGAGGAGCTTCTTGGCGCTGGCTCCTGACTGAGAGTCCCATAGGTTGAACCAAATGGTTGCGGTGTCAGCCTTGGGGGAGTTGCACATGATGCGCATAGATAAAACATCAGCAAAAGTGTCCTTGAATGGAGACAGTTGCATATGATCAGTAATCTGGACTGATGTAATACAAACGCCATTCACATGGAAGGGGACATCGAGGATCTTGAGATAAGACCTCGACCTGGGGCAGCGTGTCTTCAGCTTGAATGGAGCAGTGAAGACGGAGGGGATAGCAGTCAACTGAGGAGTCTGTTGAGACTCGGGCTCTTGTTGGGCTCTGTTTCTTCACCTGTTTTGCTAGGACAGCTGCCCAGGCCCTCTTCCAGAGGCCACCACTACTGCACTTGTCCCGACCCTCATTAGACTTGTTACAGAAATCTTCAACCGAGGCCAAGGTGACATGGCCCTCAACAGCAAGTGTATGTAAGCCCAGGGATGGGCCACATTTGCAGATTTCATCCAGGACTGTGCCTCCAGAATTGAGGAGGTCCACCCTAAACATATGCGCATCATCTACAAGGTGACCCATGGATCTGCTGACAAAGTGGAACCATGTGATGTCAACATGGGCTCCCCCAAGGTGCCCAAGACCAAACAGAAGGCCCAGCTCAATCTGCCAGCCTGTGGCTCCAGCCCCCTCTGCCCTGGCCTGTCAAAGCATGTGCATACGGCCTGTCGAAGCAGCAACGGGGAGCGTAGCGGTGAAGGTAGACGACGAGGTCAGTACTCACTTTACTAGGCAGTTAGTCTGTTATGGGAGTATGTCCGAGGTAGTAGTTGCGACTGAGAGTATAGAATTGACTGTAGAATAACGAAGAAAATACAAGGTATTTATACTAAAGAGTTCGAATAATTCTACTATAAAGAGAGTATTACACCATTGTTTCGAGGTGGTAAAGGGTACAAGTAAAATGTATAGTGAAACATGTAAAGTCCGCACGAAGTATCGGTGCGTGAACATAGTGGTATTTAATAATAGAATGCATATGTCATAATTGAGAGTGAACATGAACGTAGCAGCATGTAGACGCGCACGTGATTCAACACTCCTCCTCACTCGAAATGGCAGGAGATGCATAATTGAGCGACTATGAAAGTGCTTCGTTTAAGCAGCTATTAAAGCGCTAAAGAAATTCGATACCCAGAGAATAAACAAATTTATTGAAGAGAATTGAACCGAGGTTTTTCGTCAGAATATTGGCAGGGTTGTTTGAGCCCTCGATAAATTCCAACTCGACGGAACCTTCTTCAATGATATCTCGGATATAGTGGTATCGTATATCAATATGCTTCGAGCGTTTTTCTTGAACAGGGTTCTCGCTCCAGAAGATAGATCCGATATTATCACCATAGAGAATCGGAGCAGGAATTTTAAAACCTATCTCTTCGAGAAGTTGTCGAATCCACATCAGCTGGCGGCTGCAATCAGATAGCGCCATATACTCAGCTTCAGTAGATGACAAAGCGACAGTTTTCTGCTTGCGGCTAAGCCAGCTTACAGGTCCATGCGCTATTGTGACAAAGTTACCTGTGACAGATTGTCGAGACTGTCCGTCTTGCGCCCAATCACTATCGGAACAAGCAATGACGGCCTGATTAGAAGCTCCATCAAAGACGAGTCGATAATTGCACGTTGATCGCAAATATTGCAGCACATGGAGTCCAGCCCGGAAGTGCACATTGGAAGGGGTGGCAGATTGCTGGGAGAGTTTGACAACTGCGAAAGATATGTCAGGTCTTGATCCGATCATAAGATACATCAGCGATCCGACTAACTGTTGGTAATGAGTCCTAAACTTAGGATCTACCTTATTGACATAGGGTTTGAAGATGAAACCGGATGGCAGCGGTGTGAATTTTGCGCCTTTAGGAATCTCAAACTTCTCAAGAACCTTATCGAGGTATTTCACTTGATCTATATAGAGTTTTCTCTCTTTTCGATCACGTGATATGTTCATGCCTAGAAACTCAGAAAGTTCACCTTGGTCACGACATTCCCAAGTAGTCATGAATTTTTGCTTCAACTCGGAGAGGAGCAGGGAATTCTTTTTACCCATAAAAAAGACATCATCCACATAAACGACCGCAAAGACACGCTCGCCGGTCTTAGGATGTGTAAAATGATAAACGCCAGCGTCGGACTTACAGCGCTTGAATCCAAGTTTCAGCATCGATGAAGTGAGTGCTTTCCACCAAGATAAGCCAGCTTGTTTTAGACCGTAGATCACTTTGTGTAATCTCCAGACTTTCTTCTCATGGCCAGGAAGTCGGAATCCTTCTGGCTGCTCCATATAGATCTCTTCATCCAGATCGCCATATAAATAGGCTGTTTTGACGTCAACAGAGTGAAGGTCAAAGTCCTCAAGCGCTGCAATGCCAAGAAGTAGGCGCGCGGTCTCATATCGGACAACTGGAGAAAAGAGTTCATCGAAGTCGATTCCCTCGATCTGGGAGAACCCTTTCGCAACAAGGCGAGAGCGATAGCGATTATCGGACTTGATGTTATAAACCCATCTATTTTTAATAGCTCTCCTTCCTTTTGGGAGATCAACGAGCTCGTATACACCTCGCTTGTGAAGTGCGTCTAATTCCTCAAGCATCGCTTTTTGCCATTTAGTTTGAGTTTCAGCGTCTAAGTTCGCAATATCTTGAAACTGTTCGGGAACTGGCCCATTGGCGCGTTGTGCGAGAAGGAAATCAACTAATTTTACCCCCCCTTCCTTCATGAACTTCGCAAAATCGGTAGATGATGGTTTATTGTCAATACTACTATCCAGATGAGGGATATTCCAATTTCGTAATCTGTTCCGAGCTTCCTCATCGGAAATTGCTCCAGGAATAGGTCGATATTGGGCACAATTGCGTGGTAAGTTAGGATTGAGTTCCCTATATCGTCGGATGACATCAAGAGGGTCGCTCCTATCACCATACATGTTTCCTGGTCTGTTCGGAGGTTGAACATTTCGCCTAGGATGGCTATTTTCACGTTCGGTGACCCATCGGTCGAGCCGTTCTAGTGCATCAAGATCATCCTGGACTGAAGGTCGTGGTGGCGGTACCTCAGGTGGAGATGGAGACCGAGCACGTTTACGTGGACCAGGTTCCTTTCGCGAAGGTCCTGGAGAAGGAGGTAACTCGACTTCTTCTTCCTCTTCTTTTGGATTGCGATCTTCAGGATCAGCATAAGAGAGAGGTGGACTTGGCGATCTAGGAGGTGAAGGTGTTTTAGGGCGTGGAGGAGCATGAGGTGAAGGTGCACGAGGCGGCTCTCCTCCTCGAGGTGCAGGCGGATGGTCTATATGTGGAACATTCAGAATAGTCAAGATTGGAGGAATCTCAGTGCGAGGCGGCTCGGGGTAAACCGCGGGTTTTTGATCTGGACATTTGGGGAACATCTTTTCATCAAAGATGACAGTCGGCGAGATAAACTCGGCATTCCCTCGAGTATGGCGGAGAAAGATGTAATTCTTCTCCCGATCATATCCAACGAAGATCATCAGTTCAGATTTCGCAGATAGTTTATTTGGGCGCATTTCGTCCGGAAGGAACACATATGCAGCACAACCGAATACTCATAGGTGACTGATGTCAGGTTTATGTCCATGTACTAACTCAAACAGAGTTTTCCATTGGATGCAGTTCATCGATGTGCGATTGTAGATGTGGGTTGCGGTGTTAATTGCGAAATCCCACCATGAATCTGGAAGACACGCGTGAAGTCGCATGGCTTGCACCTTCTCATGCAGTGTTCGATTCAATCTTTCTGCTTGCCCGTTCTGTTGATGGACGTGGGGCGCACTCGGTGTGAACTCAATCCCTTTCACCCTAAGATAATCTTGCAGGGTACCTGCTACGAATTCTCCTCCTCGATCGGATGTAAATCGACGAATCGATTTGCCAAATTGGTTCTGAACGTAAGTTAGAAGCTCAACCATGCGGGGAGCTGCTTCGGCTTTTGATCACAGAAGCACCACATGGGCAAATGAGGAGTAATCGTCCAATAAGGTCATGACCCATTTGTACTTGTGATAAGATATGATGGGGAGCTCAAAGAGATCACTATGAACGTGCTCAAAGGCTTCTTTTGCCCGAATTGGGTTATCATTAAAGGGTTTCTGGTGCATCTTCCCTTTCATGCAGCCTGGACAAGGGCACGAATGATCAGGAATTGAAACCTGAGGTCCATTCAGTGTGGAGTCGGTAGTTTTGCTCAACACGCGATTAGACGGATGTCCTAAACGTTGATGCCAGGTGTTATAGTCAGGATGCTGAGCCACGTGGCTCGAAGCATTCGAATGTACAATTCGACATCTTACCGTTTGTAGTGTAGGCTGCAACTCAGAGCGAGGAGCCGCTGACAAAACAGCATTGCCTGACTCATCCCGAAAGATAGTACCATGTTTATCGGCCTCGCTGCACAACCCGGATTCCAGGAGTTGACCGGCAGACATGAGGCGATCATGCATACCCTTTACATAGAACACAGGAGACAATGAAGTCGTCGCAGTGATCATTTTTCCGTTATCATGGATCTCGTGTTCAATCAAGACAGTGCCTCGACCCGAAATGAATAGGGGAGCGTTCTTGTTAGCTGTCTGAATTTCACCGAATTTCCCCATTTCGATTGTAGAAAAATCGTCCAAATAGGGTGTGAAATGTGCGGAAGCACCCGAATCAAGAATCCAAGAAGCAGCCCGTGAAGGCGCTTTCTTTCCCTTACAGTGGCAACATAGAGCTTTCTCACACTTAGATAGATTCACACAGCGCGGCACAGAGGTCAAATCACAGTTTAATAACAGCCCCACAGGGGCGACTGAAATAGTGCGCGATACAAGAGAAGTATATACAGGAGCCAGAGATGACGTAACTAGTCCGCGAAAATGTTCAGCGTGGCCAGGAGCGCTCACATGGGAGCGGGCTCGAGTGGGGCAACAGGCCCCTTCTCGGTCGTGCTGTGGCATCACCGTATCAGTGTTATTCCAATCAGAGATAGAAGAAAAGACTTGCGTTGTCCACAACCCAGAAGTCCACCCATCAGAATCCTCCCCCTCAGAGTCGGATTCGAGCATCGGATCAGCCAGAGGTGTCATCCTCGGCGACGGTGGGCATTCATCCATATCTCCTCCATAATAAGGGATTTCCTCAATAATGGAGCCCGTCGTTTCGGCTTCGACCGCGAGGTCGGCGAGCCTTTCATCCCAGATCTTCAGCACTTTATCCTTGGTAGCTTTCGAGCTTCTGCGACAATATCCCTCGGACTGAGGAGATTCGGAGATTCGCTCCTGAAGCCGCGGTGTATTCTTTCGCGCTTCTGCAACAAGGTGGCGTGTGGATGACAAAGGGCTTGCGTTAGCCGGTTCTGCCAGCGAGGCGATCCAGTTCGCGAGGAGAGGACGGTTAGCGATAGCGGGGGCAGCGAAACCGATGGCACTGGAAGCGCCATATTGAGGAGCAACGGTGGTGACTCCGGAGGAGTTGGTGGCATCGGCATCGGTTGCAGCTTCATTAGCAGCGCCCTTACCCTTTTTGCCTCCTCTCTTACCGCATTTTCCTTTCTTGCCATCTCCGCCGGGATTGCCAGTCTGGGGGTTACCAGGTTTCTGGCCAGCGCCTTGATTAGGAGGCTGCTGCTGCTGAGGCTGCTGCTGGGGCTGTGATCGAAACAGCCCTTGTTGTTGTCCTTGCCCCTGGCGTTGTTGATTGCCGGGGTTCCGGTTCTGCTGCCATTGGCCATTGGAGCGGCCGGCGCGAGAAGTGGAAGCAGTCATCTTCTGGGACCAAGCAGCCTGAATGGCGTTACAGACCAGATCCCACGTGAGTTGGGACATTTGCGTTTGATTTGCAAGGATTGACTGCGCTAAGGTTTCCATCCCTTGCAGGACAGCGCGAAGCAGAATCATGGCATGGATCACCTCGGGAAGTCGCGTGGTCGCGCCTTCAATCTGAGTGAATAGAGATTCGAGCTCAGTGATGGACTGAGCCGGATCCATGTTTCCGGGGAGAGACCAGGAGACAGCGCGGACGAAGTCGCCATAAACAGATGCAGGACCTTGGACGCCGTAAAGGCGTTGGAGACCATCCCAAGTGGTGGCTGGATCTCCTTGGATGATCAAGTGGAGCATGGAATCTGGGACCGCTTGGATTAGCAGGCCAATCGCAGATTGCTCAAGGAAGTTCCTTCTGTGTTCTTCCTCTGTTCAAAGCGCATGAGAAGCAGAAGCTTCAGCAGCATTCATGACGTTACCGTCAGTGTCCATTTCTGGAGCAACAAGAGGTGGGAGCGCGGGCATTAAGCCAGTTGTGACAGTCCATCCCGTAAGAGGGGTTCCAGGGGTTGTGATCATGGAAAGGTATCCCTGTATCCTCATGGACCAAAATTGGTAGTTCTGGGGGCCTTGAAGGATGGGGATGCAAGAAGCTCCGTTGTTGATAGAAGACATTCTGAAAAAGAAGTCGTCAGTCAACGTTGTTCGTTAGAAGCAGCAGTGGTGCGCTAATCGAGCAAGGTTTCGAACCCAAATCGCCTAAGGGCTAGGGTAAGACACAGAAATGAGAAGGGATGCTGGGCCCTTCACAAGGTACAGCGGTGGCGCTTGGAAAGCGGCCTTCCCATAACAGGTCGATCTAGTCCTTCTCAGACATCAAGCACAGTGAGCTAGTCAGCTAGTGCGATATCGAGCTGGCGATTGGGGCCCATAACCTGTCGAAGCAGCAATGGGGAGCATAGTGGTGAAGGTAGACGACGAGGTCAGTACTCACTTTACTAGGCAGTTAGTCTGTTATGGGAGTATGTTCGAGGTAGTAGTTGTGACTGAGAGTATAGAATTGACTGTAGAATAACGAAGAAAATACAAGGTATTTATACTAAAGAGTTCGAATAATTCTACTATAAAGAGAGTATTACACCATTGTTTCGAGGTGGTAAAGGGTACAAGTAAAATGTATAGTGAAACATGTAAAGTCCGCACGAAGTATCGGTGCGTGAACATAGTGGTATCTAATAATAGAATGCATATGTCATAATTGAGAGTGAACACGAACGTAGCAGCGTGTAGACACGCACGTGATTCAACACAGCCTCCCTCTCCAAGCCCAGAATCAGGCCCGGACACCCTCCTTGACCTCTTACCACCACCATCAAAAGTTGGTGTGTTGTGACTAGAGCTCAATACTACTGCGTCTACTTGAAACTACATGGGTAAACGCAAATCTAAGTCTAATAGGCCACCGCCCTGCTCCACTGAGTCCGTCAACGCCTCCGATGACGAGCTCAACATCCCTGAGATGTCCGAGGATGAACATCTCGACCCATACGATGACCCCCACAATGTTCGTGGGTTCTTTGGTCCCTCCCAGGCTGACGTCCCGTCGCCTGGCCCCTCCCAGTCAATGGTTGACGTCCCATCGCCATCGCCTGCTCCCCCAGTGGCTGACGTCCCGTCGCCTCTGAAACCTTACACCGTGGGCATGCACACATTCGTGCCCATCACTCCTCCTCCCCCAGTTCCTAGGTCTGCCATCTCCTCCGGGTCATCTGAGGAGTCTGTTGAGACTTGGGCTCTTGCTGGGCTCCATTTCTTTACTCGCTTTGTGGCGAGCGTTCCTCAAGGCCCCCTTCCGGAGGCCACCACTACTGCACTCGTCCCGTCGCTCATTGCGCTGGTGGCAGAGATCTTCAACCAGGGCCAAGGTGACACGGCCCTCGAAAGCGAGCGAATGCATGCCCACGGATGGGACACATTTGCAGATTTCATGCGGGATTGTGCCTCCAGAGTCAAGGAGGCCTACCCTAATCATACGCACGTCGCCCACGAGGCGACCCATGGATCCGCTGACAAAGCAGGTCCACGTGACATCGACATGGGCTCCCCCAAGGCGCCCACTTTACCGCCCCTGGATCGTCGGCCCATCCCGGCCTGTCCCCCTCTACCGCCCAAGCCGGCGCCTGTGAAGGCCCGCGCTAGCGGCAAAGCACCCACTCAAGCACCCCCCACTCCTAAGTGAGTGCCCATCCCACCCTTGGCGGCTAAGAAGTTGTTCGCCGAGGTTGCACGTACCCCGGCATCTGCGGCAGCGCTTATTAAGCTTGCCCAGTCCCACCCCACTCTCGAGCCCGATCGCATTGCTGCGATGCATCAGGCTGCCCTCGCTGATGCGCCTTCTGTGAAGAAGCCGCGCATGACCACGTCGGGCCCCACCTGGCGCCAACTCTTCCTCGACTTCACTGGCGATGCTGGTGATATCACCTACCTCCACCACAAGGCCATGCGCCTTCTCAATGACTCCCTCACTCATGCGAAGAGCTCTCTTCATGTTGAGAACATCGCCAAGGTGTACAACACCATCTCGTTGTACACCAGCTCCGTCGCCACCAATGCCAAGGCATTGGTGATCGAGTCTGCCCTCCCATCAGCCTTCACTGCCCTGTTTGAGTTGAAGACTAAATGACCCAGGTCCAGATCTTACCTCAAGATCTTGGATGTCCCTTACTACATGAGTGGCATCCGCACCACTCCCCAACACGTCACCGACCGCATGCGCGTGTCTCCCTTCAAGGAGACATTTGCAAATGTTTTCTCCGTGCGCATCATGCGCAATTCCGCCAAGGCCGATACCGCCACCATTTGGGTCGACCTCTGGGATTCTCAGTCCGGTGCTAACGCCAAGTGCCTGTTCGGCAAATACCTCAACTTCGAAGGCGTGCAGTCTATGATCAAGGCTGCGTGCGCTCACCCCGGGACCCCCCAGTGTCAACGATGCTGGCAATGGGGCCACACTACCACCACCTGTTGCAACCGTGCTCTCAGGTGTTCACAATGCGGTGGGCCACATCGGTCTGAGAATCACTGCACTACCTCCTCCTGCTGTAAGGGGTCGCCGAAGGCCAACCCCCCCATCCAGCCCACACCCGCCGGGGACCCCTGTCCCCACATCAAGTGCATCAACTGCGGCAAGGAACATGCTGCAACTGACCGCAAGTGCGTGTTCTGGCGCCACCAATTTGATCGGGATTGGCTGCAAAGTCATTCTGGTCCTGCCGGTTGGCCCCGGGCCTAGGGGGAGCTCCCTAGTGCCAACGCATCGTCCCCCATCCATCGCCGGTCGCCGGGTGGGCTCCATCCTCAAGGCCTGCCTCCAGTTGCAGTGATATCGGTATATGTCTTATCTCTCTGTATTTTACATGCCTAGCCCCCTTCTGCTGTCGTCTCGCGTATTGTCTTGGACAGGACTATTATGTATTCCCGGTTGTCTGCTCTTGCATAGTTGGTAGTGGTATTGGTTCCATGTAGTAGGTAGTCGGGCGTGGACTGCTATCGCGCACCACGTTATAAATTTGTGACCCCTTGGGGGTCGCCTTGACTTAAAAAAAAAAAAAAAAAAAAAAAAAAAAAAAAGAGAATCAGGCCCGATGGCCCAGCCCAGTGAGTGCCCTCCAAAGCCCCCATCCCCACCTCTACTCTGGTGCCTCACCTGCACTTGTTTGCAGAGGCCACTCATTTAGGTGCTTTGGTGTCTCCTGTGTCACTTATCTTTTTTTTTTTTTTTTTTTTAATTCATAGTGACCCCAGAGGGGTCACCAATTTATAACATGGTGCGCGATAGCAGTCCACACCCAACTATCTACTACATGGAAACTGATACCACTACCGACTACACAAGAGTAAACAACTGGGAATACATAAAGATCCTGTCCGAGACAATACACGAGTCAACAGCAGAGGGGGGGGCTGGACATGTAACGAAATACAAAGAAACGAGACATTTACTGATATCACTGCATCTGATGGCAGGCCTTGTGGTTGGTGAGAGCCCATCCAGCGACCAGCAATGGATGGGGGACAATGCGTTGGCACTAGGGAGCTCCCCCTAGGCCTGGGGCCGACCTGTGGAACCGGAATGACTTTGCAGCCAATCCCGATCAAACTGGTGGCGCCAGAACGCGCACTTGTGGTCAGTAGCAGCATATTCCTTGCTGCAATTGATGCACTTGATGTGGGGACAGGGATCCCCGGCAGGTGTGGGCTGGATGGGGGGGTTAGCCTTTGGCAACCCCTTACAGCAGGAGGAGGTGGTGTGGTGATTCTCAGACTGATGTGGCCCATGGCATTGTGAACACCTGAGAGCATGATTGCGACAGGTGGTGGTAGTGTGGCCCCAATGCCAGCATCGTTGACACTGGGGGGTCCTGGGGTGAGTGCATGCGGCCTTGATCATAGACTGCACACCGTCGAAGTTGAGGTATTTGCCGACCAGGTGCTTGGCATTGGCGCCAGACTGGGAATCCCAAAGGTCAACCCAAACGGTGGCAGTGTCGGCTTTGGCGGAGTTGTGCATGATGCGCATGGAGGAGATGTTAGCGAATGTCTCCTTGAAGGGAGACATGCGCATGCGGTCAGTGACGTGTTGCAGGGTGGTACAGACACCACTCGTATAGTAGGGGACGTCCAAGATCTTGAGGTAAGATCTGGACCTGGGTCGTCTTGTCTTCAACTCGAATGGGGCGGTGAAGGCGGATGGGAGGGCAGACTCAATCACCAATGCCTCAGCATCGGTGGCGACGGAACTGGTGTACAACAAGATGGTGTTGTATGCCTTGGCAATGTTCTCAACACAAAGAGAGCTCTTTGCACAAGTGAGGGAGTCATTGAGGAGGCGCATGGCCTTGTGATGGAGGTAGGTGATATCACCGGCATTGCCAGTGAAATCAAGGAAGAGTTGGTGCTGGGTGGGGCCCGACGTGGTCATGCACGGCTTCTTTGCAGAAGGCACATCAGAGAGGGTGGCCTGATGCATCGCAGTGATGCAATCAGGCTCAAGGGTGGGGTGGGACTGGGCAAGCTTGATGAGCACTGCTGCAGATGCTGGGGTACGTGCCACCTTGGCAAACGACTTCTTAGCCGCCAAGGGTGGGATGGGCGCTCACTTAGGAGCGGGGGGCACTTAAGTGGGCACTTTGCCACTAGCATGTGCCTTCGCAGGTGTCGGCTTGGGCAGTAGGGGGGACAGGCCAGGGAGGGCCAATGATCCGGGGGGGGTAGAGTGGGCACCTTGGGGGAGCCCATGTCGATGTCACATGGACCCGCTGAGTCAGCGGATCCATGGGTCGCCTCGTGGGCAACGCGCGTCGCTTTAGGGGAGGTCTCGGCTGAGAATCTCTGGCCAAAGGCCCCCAGGAAATCTGCATACATCTCCCAACCATCAACATTAAAAGAGTGCAAGGTGATCAATGTGCTGCTCATGTGCAGCTCCTTGGTGAATGCATACAAGGCTTTCCCACTCTATCTCTAGTATTCTATCAGATTCTTGGAATTCAGACTCTAAAACCGTTTGGATCACTAACTGGTCGAAAGAATGGTGGACCCCTCACTGTTCTGAGACTTTACTTGTGTATCGAAAATTGAAAGACCGGAAGGACTGGCGAGCGTTTAGGACGGCCACACGAACCGCCAAACGCTCTTTCTTCGATGAGTGTATTCATGAAATCGCCTCAAACAACAAACGACCCTGGGACCTTATGGAATGGGTCAAACAACGGAAACTCCCTGCCATTGAGGGCATTAGTTACCAAGGACGCCCTTGCAATGACCTTCCGGACTTGTGGAATGCACTCCACTTGTCATATAATTCTGTGTCGGGCCACCCGGTAAGTCCTCAGATTCTGAATGAAATGAAAACCCTTCCTCCTCGATCTTGGGCGAACTTCTCTGCCCTTGAACTCACTGAATCCCTACAATCCTGCGCTAACTCCTCAGCACCCGGACCTGACCACGTCTCATGGAAACACCTGAAGTCTATTGTTGCTTATAATGATTGCTTGAAGAACATCATACTTATCGCTAATGTGTGTGTATGTCTTTCTTACTGGCTGAGTCACTTCAAAGACTCGGTCTCTATCATCATTCCTAAGCTGAATAAACCAGCCTATGATACCCCTAAAGCGTTCCGCCCCATTGTCCTACTGAACACTTTAGGCAAACTAATTGAAAAGATGATTGCACGACGTATGCAATTTGAAGTGGTATCCTTAGACGTCCTTCATCCAAATCAAATGGGTGGAGTTATTCAGCGCTCTACTAAGGATGCCGGTGTTTTCCTCACCCACATCATTCGGACCAGTTGGGCCAAAGGTATGATCACTAGCGTTTGTGCTTTTGACATAGCCCAATTTTTCCCTTCCCTCAACCACGAAATTCTTACTGACATCTTACGATGCCAAGGGTTCACCCCAGAGCTCGTAAAATTCTTCTCTCATTACCTCACAGGTCAATTGACTCAGTATATGTGGAATACCTTCCTATCTGACGCTCATGATGTGGATGTTGGCATAGGGCAAGGCTCGGCTCTTTCACCCATATTATTGGCGCTTTATTTGGCGCCTCTCATGTTCATGTTTGAACAATGCGCTTGAATACAATCTATTCCCTCCTCTCTCTTATCGTTTGTTGATGATGGGCTTTGTATATCTCAAGTGAAGAACTACACTGACACAACCTCTTCCCTTAAAGCAGCTTACTCTATCATTAACTCCATTTGCACCGACCTCGGATTAGTCGTCGAACATGACAAATCTGAAGTCTTCCACTTCTCTCGTCGCCATAATGATTCAAACCCTCCTCTAGACTTATCTGAAGTCGGTGGTCCCATACTCCATCCTAAATGCTTCTGGCGCTATCTTGGCTTTTACTTTGACTGTCGGCTCTCTTTCCAAGAACACGTTCGCTATTACTCTACCAAGGCATTATCCACTGTGAAAGCTATGGGTATGCTAGGTAACTCCACCCGTGGTCTTCTCCCCCTCCAGAAATGACTTCTATACAGGTCATGTGTTGTCCCAGTGGCAACATATGGCTTCCGACTATGGTATTTTGAAGGCACTCGTAACAAGGCGCTACTCAAGTCCCTCTCATCCATGCAAAGGCGTGCAGCTATTTGGATCACTGGTGCCTTCCATACATCTCCATCTGGGGGCGTTGAAAGTATCGCCGGTCTCATTCCAATTCAACTTCATCTTCGTAAATTAGCCATTCGCTCATCGTATCGAGTCTCTACTTTACCCTCTAATCATGCATTATGATCTCTTTTATCTGACCGATTTTCCCTTAACTCATCCCCTCATCCCCAATCACTTTGACTTCTCACTACGGCCAAAAAAGCTAAAGTCAAAGGCCCTATTATTGATGTAGATAATTCTCTTTCTCATCTGTCTGATTCTTTTTCCCCTTTTTCTTTTGAATCCAAGCCTGGTTCTCGTCTCATGGACATCTATCCTTTTTTTTTTTTTTTTTTTTTAAAAATCAATGAATTTATATAGCGGTGCTCGATCGCAGTCCACTTTTCAACTAAATAATACAAACAGACGGTACACTACAGCAAGCTGGGGTACATGAAGTGGTCGGAGACCGCTTAAGACAGAGACTATACATGATTAGTCCAGCAACATAGATAAGACTCGAAAGAGACTATAGAACGAGGTGTCATACACAGAGATCGGACTCGAGAGAAAAGAAAAGAGATGAGATGAAAGAGTATAGTTCACCTTCATTTGGTTCGGCAGGCACAGGAGCTTGAGGCAGCGGTGGACGCATGTTGTGATTGGTAAAAGCAAAGGCAGCCGGGTTCTTTTTCAAGAACTCGACAAGGAGCTCATACTGAGGAAAAGTGCATTGCACCCATTGAGTGCGGAAAGGATATAGGGGACAATAGCACAGGATATGATGTCGTGTTTCCAGGCGATGGCCACAACGACAGGATTTGGGCTCGAGGGGGAAGAATCTCTCGCGATAAGCTCCAATAGGAGCATGATTGAGGATGGCACGTGACATGTGCGCACATAAAGATGGCGATTCATTGGCTAAGGGAAGCCAGGTGCCCCCTTTAACGTAGGTAGGGGTGAGGAACTTGCGATTCTTCTTTGAGAGAAGGAAACCGCTGCCGCGGTACTTCTTCTTCCAGAAAGTTGACTCCCAGGACTTCTGGCAGTCATTGGTGATTTTGCGTTGCAGGAAATCGAGAGTGGCGCCTACACGAGGGGGGGCATGTATGCGTGTGGAGGTGACGTCTTTGTGGACTTTAAGATGGGGCTTCCATCGCCATTTGGAAGGAACGTCCCAGAAGTCGATAGATCGGGAGGGTTTAGCCTTGAGCCAATCGGATAGGAGTCGGCAGACTTGGATAGAATGTGATTGACTAGAGTGTATAGAGGGATCGACTGCCAGCTTGGCTGCTGGGAGGCAATCGGTGATGAGGATAATGTGATCGCACTAGAGAGAAATGGCCTTGGCGATGCCAATACGAATGGAATAGAGTTCGGCGTCAGTAGATGACACTTGACTGCTAGCCTGTTTTGCATGGGACACTTGTCGTCCGCCGCGATATAGATGTGCCGCCGAAACCGCCTGAAGGGAACCTACAAGTGGAACAGAGGCATCAGTAATAACTGAGATACAATTATGATCAGAAGAAGAAGAAGAAAAAACGGAGTCGAGAGATGATACATGTTTATACATTTTGTGTTTATCCGAGCGGTTGCATGGGTGAAAGTGAATAGAATCAGGAAAGATGTCCATAAGACGAGATCCGGGTTTTGATTCAGGGGTGAATGGAAAAAATGAATCTGAAAGATGAGAAAGAGAACTATCTACATCAATAAGAGGGCCTTTGACTTTAGCTTTTTTGGCCGGAGTGAGAAGTCGAAGCGATTGGGGATGAGGGGAGGAGTTAAGAGAAAAGTTCTTTGATAAAAGGGAACGTAACACATGATTAGAGGGTAAAGTAGAGACTCGATACGACGAACGACTAGCTAATTTACGAAGATGGAGGTGGATTGGAATGAGTCCAGCAATGCTTTCGGCGCCGCCTGATGGAGAAGTGCAGAAGGCACCTGTGATCCAGAGAGCCGCGCGTCTTTGCATGGATGATAGAGACTTGAGAAGCACCTTGTTATGAGCGCCTTCAAAGTACCAGAGTCGAAAACCATACGTAGCCACGGGGACAACGCATGATCTATAGAGAAGATGTTTTTGTAGAGGGAGGAGGCCTCGGGTGGAGTTGCCTAGCATATTCATAGCTTTCACTGTGGATAATGCTTTGGTGGAGTAATATCGAACATGTTCTTGAAATGAAAGTCGGCGGTCAAAGTAAAAGCCCAAGTACCGCCAGACATGTTTGGGATGAAGTATAGGGCCACCAGCGTCGGATAGATCAAGGGGAGGATTCAAGTCATTATGGTGTTGGGAAAAGTGAAAGACCTCGGATTTATCATGTTCAACGACAAGCCCAAGATCGGTGCAAATGGAATTAATGATGGAATAGGCTAATTTGAGGGAAGAAATAGTGTCAGTATAGTTCTTCGCTTGAGATATACAGAGCCCGTCATCAACAAATGATAAAAGGGAGGAAGGGATAGACTGTAAACGAGCGCGTTGGTCGAACATGAACATGAGGGGTGCTAAATAAAGAGCGGATAGAATGGGTGATAAAGCGGAACCTTGCCCAACGCCAACATCCACGTCATGGGCATCGGATAGGAAAGTGTTCCACATGAATTGAGTGGATCGACCTATGAGATAATGTGAGAAGAAGTTGACGAGTTCTGGGGCGAACCCCTGTTGTCTTAGAATGTTAGTGAGGATCTCGTGGTTTAGGGAGGGGAAGAATTGGGCAATATCAAAAGCACAGACACTAGTAACCATACCTTTAGCCCATCCAGTCCGAATGATGTGAGTGAGGAATACTCCTGCATCCTCAGTGGACCGTTGGATAACTCCGCCCATTTGATTAGGGTGGAGAACATCTAGGGATACCGCTTCAAACTGCATGCGGCGGGCAATCATCTTCTCGATTAGTTTACCTAAAGTGTTTAGTAGAACAATGGGGCGAAACGCTTTTGGTGTATCATATGCCGGTTTATTCGGCTTGGGAATGATAATAGAGACCGAGTCCTTGAAGTGACTCGGCCAGTAAGAGAGACATACGCACGCGTTAGCAATGAGTAATATATTATTGAGGCATCCATTGTGGGCAACGATGGACTTTAGGTGTTTCCAGGAGACGTGGTCCGGTCCGGGTGCTGAAGAGTTAGCGCATGAAGAGAGGGATTCGGTGAGTTCAAGGACAGAGAAATTCATCCAGGAACGGGGGGGAAGGGATTTCATTTCATTGAGAATATTAGAGTTTACCGGACGACCGGATGCTGAGTTGTATGATGAATGGAGTGCATTCCATAGGTCCGGAAGGTCATTGCAAGGTCGTCCTTGGTAGTGGATTCCCTCGATGGCAGGGAGTTTATGTTGTTTTACCCATTCCATGAGGTCCCAGGGTCGTTTGTTGGTCGATGCGATTTCATGGATGCGCGTATCAAAAAAGGAGCGTTTGGCGGCTCTGGTAGCCGCTATGGACATCTATCCTGATTCCATTCACTTTCATCCCTGTAATTGCTCGGACAAACATGAAATGTACAAACACGTTTCGTCTCTCGACTCAACTTTTTCTTCTTCTTCTTTGAATCGTAATTGTATTTCAGTTGTTACTGATGCCTCTGTTCCCCTTGTAGGTTCCCTTCAGGCAGTTTTGGTGGCACATTTATATCATGGCAGATGACAAGTGTCTCATGCAAAACAGGCGAGCGGTCGGGCTTCATCCACAGACACTGAACTCTACTCCATTCGCATTGGCATTGCCAAGGCCATTTCCCTTTAATGCGACCATATCATCCTCATCACCGACTGTCTTCCAGCAGCCAAGCTGGCAGTTGATCCCTCCATCCATTCAAGCCAGTCGCAGTCGATTCAAGTCTGCCGGCTTCTATCCAATTGGCTCGCAGATAAACCATCACGATCCATTGACTTCTGGGACGTTCCTTCCAAATGGCGTTGGAAACCCCACCTCAAAGTCCATAATGACGTCACCTCCATGCGTATACACACCCCTTCCCATATGGGTGCTACCCTTGACTTTCTAAGACACAAAGCCACTAACGATTGCCAAAAATCCTGGGAATCTACATTCTGGAAGAAGAAGTACCATGGCAACAGTTTCCTTCTTTCCAAGAAAAATCGCAAATTCCTCATTCCCACCTACATCAAGGGAGGCACGTGGCTTCCCTTAGCCAATGAATCACCGTCATTATGCGCTTGTATGACTCGGGCCATCCTAAATCATGCTCCGATTGGAGCTTATCGCGAGAGGTTCTTCCCCCTCAAACCAATATCCTGTTGTTGTGGCCATTGCCTGGAATCGCAACATCACATCCTGTGCTACTGCCCTCTCTACCCCATCCGCACTCAATGGGTGCAATGCGCCTTTCCTCAATACAAGTTCTTCATCGAGTTCCTAAAAAAGAATCCGGCTGCTTTTGCCTTCACCAATCATGACACGCATCCACCGCCGCCTCAAGCCCCTGTGCCCACCGAACCAAATGAAGGTGAACTATATTCCTTTATTTCTTCTTTTCTCTTCTCTCTTGAGTCCGATCTCTGTGTATAACACCTCGCTCTATAGTCTCCCTCGAGTCTTCTCTATTTTACTAGACTAATCATGTATAGTCTATGTCTTAAGCAGTCTCCAACTGCTTTGTGTACCCCAGCTTGCTGTAGTGTACCGTCTGTTTGTAATATTTAGTTGAAAGTGGACTGCGATCGAGCACTGCTATATAAATTCATTGATTTAAAAAAAAAAAAAAAAAAAAAAAGCCTTGGGGTGAGCTCCTTCTTCTTCTTTCCCTTGGAGGAGGACACTCACACAGGCGCCGCAGGGGGAGGCATAATGGGCACAAAGGTGCGTGCACCCATGGTGTAGGGCTGGAGTGGCGACGGGATGTCAGCCACTGGGGGAGCAGGCAATGGTGATGGGACGTCAGCCACTGGGGGAGCAGGCAATGGTGACGGGATGTCAGCCATCAACTGGGAGGGGCCAGGCAACGAGACATCAGCCTGGGGGGGACCGAAGAACCCATGCATGTTGAGTGGGTTGTCGTAGGGGTCAAGATGTTCATCCTCGGACATCTTGGGGATGTTGAGCTTGTCGTCAGAGGCATTGACGGACTTGGTGGAGCAGGGCGGTGGCCGGTTAGCCTTAGACTTTCATTTACCCACGTAAAACAGGTAGAAATACGATGAAAACTAGACGTCTAATCAAACACCAACTTTCGATGGTGGTGGTAAGAGGTCAAGGAGGGATGGATGCCTGTGTCACTTATCAAGCTAGTACAGTAAAACCCTTCCCTTGAGCCTGAGCACATTGCTGCTATGCACCAGGGCTCTGCCAAGAAACCATGCATGATGACTGCTGGCCCCACATGCTGTCAGCTCTTCCTTGATTTCGTTGGTGATGCTGGCGAGATCTCCTACCTTCACCACAAGGCCATACACCTTATCAATAACTCACTCTCATGTGCCAAGTCTGCCTTACATGTTGAGAACATCTCAAAGGTGTACAACACCATTGCATTGTACAACACCATTGCATTGTACAACACTATCGTGTTGTACACCTCCACCATCCCCTCTATCTCTGACATTACAGTCATTGAGTTGGCCATCCCCTTGGCCTCTAGTGCTACCTTTGAGCTGAAGACCTGCCACCCCAGGTCCAGGTCTTACCTCAAGATCCTGGATGTCCCCTTCTATGTGAATGGAGTGTGCCTCACACTGAACTACATTACCAATCACATGCAGATGTCTCCCTTCAAGGAGACAAGTTTTTTATGGCATGCCTATGGCACACCTGTGAAGTGCAATGGTGAATCTGAGTTCCAAAACACAATCTATTTCATAGTTCAAGTCCACCCAATATCTCTTTGTAAACTACATTTGGTGTTCTACCACTTTCTTGAGCCTGTTGTGGCAATACTACAGAGATCCTGGATGCAGATGTACATTGTGAAAATCCTACATACAGCTGCCCATGTGAAAAAACTGAAGTTGTCAAGTTGATTCCTATATTATTCACAGACTGTCCTTGAGACTTGTTAATTGTCATTGCAAATGCAAGTCAAACTGGGAATTGCTGTTGTTTCAATGGAATGGGTAGAGTCTCTACATTAGAGCTCAGCACAATTCTTGGAATAAACACCTGCTTTCCTGCAAACTGTCTATCTCTGCTGATAATCCGGCACCTCAGGACCTTTCTCCGTATTTCCAATACTACCATTCTTGTCCCATTTTCTTTTTTTTTTTTTTTTTTTAAGTCAAAGTGACCCCGGAGGGGCCACAAATTTATAACGCAGTGCATGATAGCAGTCCGTGCCCAACTATCTACTACAGGGAACCAATACCGCTACTGACTATGCAAGAGTAAACAACTGGGAATATATAAAAGTCCTGTCTGAAGCAATACACAAGACAACAGCAGAAGGGGACTAGGCATGTAAAATACAGAGAGAGATAGAACATATACCGATATCACTGCAACAGGAGGCAGGCCTTGAGGTTGGTACCCACCCGGCAACCAGCGATAGATGGGGGACGATGTGTTGGCACTAGGGAGCTCCCCCTAGGCCTGGGACCAACTGGCAGGACCAGAATGACTTTGCAGCCAATCCCAATCAAACCGGTGGCACCAGAACAGGCATTTGTGGTCAGTAGCAGTGTGTTCCTTGCCGCAGTTGATGCACTTGATGTGGGGACAGCGATCCCCGGTGGGTGTGGGCTGGATGGGGGGGTTGGCTTTTGGCGACCCCTTACAGCAGGAGGATGTGGTGCAGTGATTCTCAGACCAATGTGGCCCACCGCATTGTGAACACCTGAGGGCGCAGTTGCGACAAGTGGAGGTAGTGTGGCCCCATTGCCAGCATCGTTGACACTGGGGGGTCCTGGGGTGAGCACACGCGGCCCTAATCATGGACTGCACACTGTCAAAGTTGAGGTATTTATTGACCAGGTGCTTGGCGTTAGCGCCAGACTGGGAATCCCAAAGGTCGACCCAAATGGTGGCAGTGTCGGCTTTGGTGGAGTTGCACATGATGCACATGGAGGATACATTGGCGAATGTCTCCTTGAAGGGGGACACATGCATGTGATCAGTGATGTGTTGCGGGGTGGTGTGGATACCACCTGTGTAGTAGGGGATGTCCAAGATCTTGAGGTAGGATCTGGACCTGGGTCATTTTGTCTTCAACTTGAATGGGGCAGTGAAGGCTGATGGGAGGGCGGATTCGATCACCAATGCCTTGGCATCGGTGGTGACTGAACTGGTGTACAACGAGATGGTGTCGTATGCCTTGGCGATGTTCTCAACATGAAGAGAGCTCTTCATGCGAGTGAGGGAGTTGTTGAGGAGGCGCATGGCCTTGTGATGGAGGTAGGTGATATCACCAGCATTGCCAGTGAAATCGAGGAAGAGTTGGCGTCGGGTAGGACCCAATGTGGTCATGTGGGGCTTCTTTACAGAAGGCGCATCAGCGAGGGCGGCCTGATGCATCGCAGCGATGTGATTGGGCTTGAGGGTGGGGTGGGACTGGGCAAGCTTGATAAGCACTGCTGCAGACGCTGGGGTACATGCAACCTCAGCGAATGACTTCTTAGCCGCCGAGGGTGGGATGGGCACTCACTTAGGAGCGGGGGGCACTTGAGTGGGTGCTTTGCCACTAGCGCAGGCCTTTGTAGGTGCCGGCTTGGGCGGTAGGGAGGGACAGGCTGGGGCGGGCTGATGATCCAGGGGTGGTAAAGTGGGTGCCTTGGGGGAGCCCATGTCGATATCACGTGGACCCACTTTGTCAGCGGATCCATGGGTCGCCTCGTGGGCGACATGCGTATGATTAGGGTAGGCCTCTTCGACTCTAGAGGCACAGTCCCGTATGAAGACAGCAAATGTGTCCCATCCCTGGGCACACATTTGCTCGCTGTTGAGGGCCTCATTTCCTTGGCCTCAGTTAAAAATCTCTGCAACCAACGCAACAAGCATTGGAACGAGTACGGTGGTGGTGGCCTCTGGAAGGGGGCCCTGGGGAACACTCCCGACAAAGCGGGAGAAGAAACGGAGCCCAGCAAGAGCCCGAGTCTTGACAGACTCCTCAGTTGACCTGGAGGAGACGGCAGACCAAGGTGCTGGGGGAGGAGGAGTGATGGGCACAAACGTGTGTGTGCCCATGGTGTAGGGTTTCAGTGGCGACGGGATGTCAGCCACTGGAGGGGCAGGTGATGGCGACGGAATGTCAGCCATTGACTGGGAGGGGCCAGGCGACAAAACATCAGCCTGGGGGGGATCAAAGAACCCGCAAACATTGCAGGGGTCATCGTATGGGTTGAGATGTTCATCTTCGGACGCGTTGATGGACTCGGTGGAGTGGGGCGGTGGCCTATTAGACTTAGATTTGCGTTTACCCATGTAGCTACAAGTAGACGCAGTAGTATTGAACTCTAATCACAACACACCAACTTTTGATGGTGGTGGTAAGAGGTCAAGGAGGGATGATTCTTGTCCCATTACACAGCCCACTTTTTTTTTTTTTTGTTTTTAAAATCAATGAATTTATATAGTGGTGCTCAATTGCAGTCCGCTTTCAACTAAATAATACAAGAAGACAGTACACTACAGCAAGCTGGGGTACACAAAGCAGTCGAAGACCGCTTAAGACAAAGACTATATACAATTAGTCCAGCGAAATAGAGAAGACTCAAGAGAGAGAGACTTATAGAACAAGGTGTCATACACAGAGATTGGACTCAAAGGAAAATAAAAGAGAAGAGATGAAAGAATATAGTTCACCTTCATTAGGTTTGGCAGGCACAGGGGCTTGAGGTGGCAGAGGACACATGTTGTGATTAGTGAAGGCAAAAGCAGCTGGGTTCTTTTTCAAGAACTCAATGAGGAACTCATATTGAGGGAAAGTGCATTGCACCCATTGAGTGTGGATGGGGTATAGAGGACAGTAATATAGGATATGATGTCATGTACACAGCCCACTTGCTGGGTCCAAATTTCTCAGCAACATCACTGGGCAACCAAGTTTAAGCCATAGATGTGCAGGAGGAAGGCCAGCAACATTGAGTGACTGCAGGTACTCAGGTGGATACATCTGGTGCACCCCATCCTCCTGTGAGACTGAGTCTACACTGCACAGCAAATGTGTTTCATCACCACCACTGAACTGGTACTTCTCTAGGACAGCATCATTCATCCCTCCTTGACCTCTTACCACCACCATCTATTTGTATTTGGTGTTTTAAGACATCTAGCTCTACTGTGTCTCATCCTCCTTTCCCTCTAACCACCATCATCAATTTCTTTAATGGTGCTTTATACTACATCAACTATGAATTCTACCAATATAACTGTACCATTGCAATGGGCAGACCTTAAGGGTACCCCACTGCCGTCTTTGGACCCTATGAACATCGCCGACACTGAAACACGTGTCTCAATCAGCAAGCGCAACCACTCAAATTTGCCTGCCCTCTCTATCAAATCTACAAGGCACTCTATACACAGTGATGCCAAATCCGCCGCTAACTCTAGAGCTGGCTCTGACAAGGAAGAAAGTGGTGAGAGTGATTTTGACTTGTCTGATGCTCCCAACCCTGTCCCTTCTTCTCCCATAAATGCTCGTGCTGCAATGTCCCATATAGTATTGCACTCATCCCTCAGAACCCCCTCTCCCTCTTCACGCTCCAGATGATCTTGTATTTGACAAGGACTGGATATCACTCCCAAGGCCATTTCACGAACAGTGTCTATGAATGCATACGATGGCTTCAAGTCACCTATTCCTCATCGTCGTTTTAGCAAAGGATTCTTAGGTGAGCTCAAACCAGCTGATCCTCTTAACCTAAGCTCACGTGGGGACACATAGAATGACTGAGAGGATGGGATATTCGTAGATAGGGAGCCTACCAATAGGCTTTTTGGACCCCCACCCACCTTAAGGCTGCCTCATGCGATCCATGGATCCACTGAGTCAGCAAAACCTATGCCAACTGGCACTCCAGCTACTTTCTTTGCCGGTTCATCCAATACTAATGACGTCACACCTGATGTCACACATGATGTCACCGGTGATGTCATGACACAGCCACAGGAACCTAGACCTGCACAGCCACAACTTCCAGATCTCAAGGATCCATCAAACACAGCCACCAAAGAAACTTTGATTGTTGGTGAAGCGGCCTTCAAAGTGCTCGAGGTGCTTAAATACGCTACTAACTTCTTCAAGCACTGGGCTGGTCTTGGTCTACAGCCTGGAAAAAAAGACCCGAGGTTTCCCCAAATGGGGGAACCTATTTACTGCCTACTTACATCTATGTTTGATTCAGGCTGGGACTGCTTACCCATCAATAGTGAGAGTGGGCTCACAATTATTGATGCACTGAGACAATATCTCAGTCCTCCTCCCGATATTCCCATGACAAATTCATCCCCCCCTCCTCAGGGCAAGGGTAAGGGAAAGAAAGTACGTAAATCTTCTACCCCGACCATCCCTACCCCCTGATTTCCACCCGGCATTGTCGTCGGGCAAACTAACCTCATAGACCACATCAACCCTGATGCCATGAACATTGATCAAGCCCCTCCTGTTGAGGGCAATATTCCTCTCCCCCAGAATGACATCTCGTCTTCTGGTAAAGCACATGATGTCTCATCTGTGTCAAATCTGCAACAGGCAAAGAATGATGTCATGTCTTCTAAACCTGTTGGTCCCATCTGAGTATCCCAGGCTCCTCCCCCACCTTCCCATCACATGACTCCAAGGAATGGGAATGGGAACTTTGAGTGTTCAGTTGGGTGTCATTCAGCTGATGGTCAGGTTCAACCATCAAAGCCCAATATTAAGAGCGCTAGCACTCCTAAATTGCCACCCCCTATTCCCCCTCCTGACCATAAGGCTTCCACCAAACCCCTTACAGAATATTTCAACAAGAAGAGTGCATCGTTTGCTGATGCCACCCGATGGGGTGTCCAGCCAACTACCTCTTTCTCCACTTCCTCCAATATTGATGGGGTTAAGATGCAAGAAATGATACTTGCCTTCCCTGAACTTTCTTATGACAAAGTCCTTGCCATGTACAAGGCCGGTTTTGGTAATGCCCAATCTCAAGCACCCAAACCAACAACAACCACAGGTGCTCCACATGCTAAACCAAAAATGACAACACATGGCCCTATATGCTGTCAAGTCCTCATCCCTTTTGAGGGAAACATTATTGCCGACCGCATCAAAGACTTTAATAAGGCGGCCAAGTTCTGTAACTGTGGCCTCACTGCTGCCCAATCCAAACTACATGTCGAATCTGTCCAAGAATCATACAATGGACTCTCCATTGCTACATCGAGCGTTGCTACTCCAGCTGACCTCGACATGATAAAATCATGGTTGAAAAAAGCCTGGCAACTTGGCGATGCTGTCCCCATTGAGCCTCGTCTCCCTCAATCCAAATCATTTCTTAAGATCATTGGTGTCCCGTATTGGGTAGCCAATTCATCTAATCCCCTTTCCCCCGCATTCGTTGAGCAGGCCCTCGGCCAATCCTCCCTCTTCGAAAACATCATTCTCACTGCTCACCCTTGCATTATGAAAGCATCTCCCAAATCAGACACAGCTGTAGTATGGTTCGACATCTGGGATTCTCAAAATGGTACTAAGGGCAAGACGTTGGTCAATTGTACTATTAATTTCGGCTGACATGTTGGCACTATTTGCACTACTAGTATGCACCCAGGTGTTGCACAATGCAGGAATTGTTGGCAGTGGGGCCACCCTACCCATGCATGTGGGCTCTTAGTGCCCAATGTCAAATTTGCGGTGGCCCTCATCGCATAGAAAACCATTGATCCATGGCTTGGTGCTGTAAGGCCAACCCCAAATCCTCTCCCCCTCGTGATGCCACCCCTAAAGGCACTCCTTGTCCTCATCATGACTATTTCAAATGCCTCAACTGTAAAGGTGATCATCACACTAACAACTCAAAATGTTCATTCTGGAAAAACAGGTTTGACAGGACCTGGCATTCTAACAAAGCTGCCAAATCATGCACTGCACGTGCTGTTCGCGCTAATACTAATCGCTCTGGTGGCAGAGTTGCCATTTAAATATGACTGGTAAGAACAATGTTATTTTGTCTGTTTGTATCTATTTGCAAAATGTGGGACACTCTTATGCCCTAGTTAATACCATTCTTGAGTCCAGGAAGCTGGACTTTGACATTATTTTTCTACAGGAACCTCCCTGGAATCACATTCGCAAGGCACCTTCTATGACTAACCCTGAAGGGGATGATGTCATAGGTGCTCCTATCCACCCTGAATGGCTGTGTATGGTTCGACCTACCAAGCCCAATGATCCTCGTCCATGTACTTTAACTTATGTTCACAGACAACTACTTCGTATGAGACCCATCCTTCAACAAGAGTGGGTAAACCATCAAGACATTCAGATCCTAGGTCTATTCAACCAGGGTAACTACATTCATTTCCTTAACATATACTCTGATTCGTCATCATTGGCGACAAATTTTCTTTCTACAAATTTCATTGATATTCCCAACATTGTATACATGGGAGGCGATTTTAATTGCTGTTCTCCGGAATGGGACCCTTCGGCCTCTCATGTTCCTCAATCTGCCATAACTCTGATGGAGTTAGCGGATTGTTTTAATCTTTCCAGGTCTATTCCAACTGCTTTCTCTCCAACTCATTTTTCTCCTATCAAAAATCATGACAATTCTGTTATCGATCTCATTTTTTGTGCTAACGATTCCATTTCACATATTATTGATGCAAATTCGAGACTACCATCGGATCATGCACCTTTACTTATTGATCTTCCAATTTGCCCAGATCATATTAATTATAAAAAATGTGTATTACCAAAAGATAGTGATGAAGAGACTGCCTTCATTTCCCAGGTCTCAGAGCTTCTTGCAGTTTTGGACTGTTCGAACATTCATTCCACCTCTTGTTTGGACAATATCTCCTGCTCTATTTGTTATAGTGACACCGGCCCAGTCCTAAGCTGGCGCAATAAGTATCAAGTGGATCTTATCAAAGGGGACTCCTTCTCGGTAAGCGACAAAGTCATTTACAAAGTCAGAGATATAATACAGCGATTATAAGAGTTAAAGACTTGGTAATTGAGGTCTTAGGGCTTAAGTTCAATTCGACTTTGTGTAGATAAAGGCTCGTATTGAGTCTCCACCTAACCAAGTAGAAACAATGTTTCTCCTTGGTAGATGTCAACGACTTATATACGATACAAGTCTGTATCTAATATTAACTAGGGCTAAGGGCTTCTAATGAAAGAAGAGAAGCGTACAGCTTCCTTAATGCTAATTAAACTATATAAGACGTGATCTGTCAAAGAAGCTTTAGAAGTTCTTCTAAAGAAGTTCTTCTTTGATCATCTGATCGATCACAAGGTAAGTCCAAATATAGCACAGCTATATTTAATAATCATCAAACATAAACAAAACTAGACAAGTCATAACGAGACAAAGTAAATGAGTCAAAACAAACTAAAGAAAACAATAGAAAACACAATGAAAAACATAATTGCAATATTACTTAAGTAAAGCTAATATCGACTTCGTATTGTAGAGAGAACAAATGCTAGATATAATCAATATACATAACACTATTTCTAGTATTCTATCCGATTCTTGGAATTCAAACTCTAAAACTGTATGGATCACTAACCGGTCAAAAGAATGGTGGACTCCTCACTGTTCTGAGACTCTACTTGCGTACCAAAAATCGAAAGATCGAAAAGAATGGCGAGCATTTAGGATGGCTACATGAGCTACCAAACGCTCTTTCTTTGATGAGCATATCCACGAAATTGCCTCAACCAACAAACGACCCTGGGACCTTATGGAATGGGTCAAACAACGAAAACTCCCTGCCATCAAGGGCATAAGGTACCAAGGACGCCCTTGTAATGACCTTCTGGACTTGTGGAATGTGCTTCACTCATCATACAATTCTGCATCAGGCTATCCAGTAAGCCCTCATATTCTGAATGGAATGAAATCCCTTCCTCCTCGATCTTGGGCGAACTTCTCTGCTCTTGAACTCACTGAATGCCTACAATCTTGTGCTAACTCCTCAGCACCTGGCCCTGATCATGTCTCATGGAAACATCTGAAGTCCATTGTTGCCCATAACGAGTGCTTGAAGAATATTCTACTAATCACTAACACATGCATACGTCTTTCTTACTGGCTGAGTCACTTCAAAGACTCGGTCTCTATCATCATTCCCAAGCTGAATAAACCAGCCTATGATACCCCAAAAGTGTTCCGCCCTATTGTCCTACTAAACACCTTAGGCAAACTAATTGAAAAAATGATCACACACCGCATGCAATTTGAAGCAGTATCCCTAGACATCCTTCATCCAAACCAAATGGGTGGAGTTATTCAGCGTTCTACTGAAGATGCAGGTGTTTTCCTCACCCACATCATTCGGGCCGGTTGGGCCAAAGGTATGATCACTAGCGTTTGCGCTTTTGACATTGCCCAATTTTTCCCTTCTCTCAATCATGACATTCTTACTGATATTCTACGGTGCCAAGGGTTTGCCCCAGAGCTCGTAAAATTCTTCTCTCATTACCTCATAGGTTGATCAACTCAGTTCATGTGGAACACCTTCCTGTCTGATGCTCACGACGTGGATGTTGGCATAGGGCAAGGCTTAGCTCTTTCACCCATACTATTGGCGCTTTATCTAGCACCTCTCATGTTCATGTTCGAGCAACGTGCTCATTTACAATCTATCCCCTCTTCCCTTTTATCTTTTGTTGATGATGGGCTTTGTATATCTCAAGCGAAGAACTATACTGACACAACCTCTTCCCTTAAAGCAGCCTACTCCATCATTAACTCCGTATGCACCGATCTCGGATTAGTCGTTGAACATAACAAATCTGAAGTCTTCCACTTCTCTCACCATCACAATGATACAAATCCCCCTCTAGACCTGTCTGAAGTCGGCGGTCCCATCCTTCACCCTAAACGCTTCTGGTGTTACCTGGGTTTTTATTTTGACTGTCGACTCTCATTCCAAGAACATGTTCACTATTACTCTACCAAAGCATTATCCACTGTGAAAGCTATGGGTATGCTAGGTAACTCTACCCGCGGCCTCCTTCCCCTTCAGAAATGGCTTCTATATAGGTCATGTGTTGTCCCAGTGGCAACATATGGCTTTCAACTATGGTACTTTGAAGGTGCTCGTAACAAGGTGCTACTCAAGTCTCTATCATCCATGCAAAGGCACACAGCTATTTGGATCACTGGCGCCTTCCGTACATCTCCATCTGGTGGCGCTGAAAGTATCACTGGTCTCATTCTGATTCACCTTCACCTTTGTAAATTAGCCATTCGTTCATCGTATTGAGTCTCTACTTTACCCTCTAATCACATGTTACGATCACTTTTATCTAACCAATTCTCACTTAATTCCTCCCTGCATCCCCAATTGCTTCATCTTCTCACTACGGCCAAAAAAGCTAAAGTCAAAGGCCCTATTATTGATGTAGATAATTCTCTCTCTCATTTGTCTGATTCCTTTTCCCCTCTTTCTTCTGAATCCAAGCCTGGTTCTCGTCTTATGGACATCTATCCTGATTCCATTCACTTCCATCCCTGTAATCACTCGGACAAACACAAAACATACAAACATGTTTCGTCTCTTGACTCAATTTTTTCTTCTTCTTCTCTGAATCATAATTGTATTTCAGTTATTACTGATGCCTCTGTTCCCCTTGTAGGTTCCCTTCAGGCAGTTTCGGCAGCACATTTATATTACGGCGGACAACAAGTGTCCCATGCAAAACAAGCAAGTGGCCAGGCTTCGTCCACGGATGCCAAACTTTACTCCATCTGCATTGGCATTGCTAAAGCCATCTCCCTCCAATGCGATCACATCATCCTCATCACTGACTGTCTTCCAGCAGCCAAGCTGGTAGTCAATCCCTCCATCCATTCGAGTCAGTCACAGTCTATTCAAGTCTGCCGGCTTCTATCCAACTGGCTTGCAGCTAAACCATCACGATCTATCGACATTTGGGACGTACCATCCAAATGGCATTGGAAACCCCATCTTAAAGTCCATAATGATGTCACATCCACGTGCATACACGCCTCTCCCCACATAGGTGCCACTCTCGACTTCTTGTGATGCAAAGCCACCAACAATTGCCAGAAATCCTGGGAATCCACATTCTGGAAGAAGAAGTACCGTGGCAATGGTTTCCTTCTATCTAAGAAAAATTGCAAGTTCCTTATTCCCACCTACGTCAAGGGGGGCACATGGCTTATTTTAGCCAATGAATCACCTTCACTATGCGCTCGCATGACTCGGGCCATCCTAAACCACGCTCCAATTGGAGCTTATCATGAGAGATTTTTCCCTCTCAAACCCAAATCCTGTCGTTGTGGCCATTGGTTGGAAACATGACATCACATCTTATGCTACTGCCCTTTCTACCCCATCTGCACCCAATGGGTGCAATGCACCTTTTCTCAGTACAAGTTCCTCATTGAGTTCTTGAAAAAGAACCCAGCTGCTTTTGCCTTCACCAATCATGACATGCGTCCACCACTGCCTCAAGCCCCTGTGTCTGCCGAACCAAATGAAGGTGAACTATATTCCTTTATCTCCTCTCTTCTCTTCTCTCTTGAGTCCAACCTCTGTGTATAACACCTCATTCTATAGTCTCTCTCAAGTCTTTTCTATTTTGCTGGACTAATCATGTATAGTCTATGTCTTAAGCGGTCTCCGACCGCTTTGTGTACCCCAGCTTCCTGTAGTGTACTGTCTGTTTGTAATATTTAGTTGAAAGCAGACTGCAATCGAGCACCGCTATATAAATTCATTGATTTAATAAAAAATAAAAAATAAAAAAAAGCTCTACTGTGTCTACTATTAGTGATATGGGTAAACGCAAATCTAAGTCTAACCAACCCCCCGTCAAACCACCAAGTCTGCTGAGGCCTCCGCTGACAAGCTCAACATTGCCGAGATGTCCAAGGACAAACATCTCAACCCATACAATGACCCCTGCAACATTTGTGGGTTCTTCAGTACCCCCCAGGCTGACATCCCTTCATCTGGCCCCTCCCACCTGCCCACTGCTGATGTCCCATCACAGCTGGCTCCTCCCCCAGTGGCTGATGTCCCGTCGCCTCTGAAACCCTACACTGTGGGCACACACACATTTGTGCCCATTACACCTCCTCCCCCCGCTGTGCCGTCAGTCGCACCATCCTCCCCTGGGACCATGTCTGGAGATGATGCCATGGCCAAGCAGGCCTTCGAAGGCCTCAGGAAGTTCTTGCGCTTCATGTGTGAGCTCCCTGATGATTTCCTCCTTGACAAGGAGTTTGCCAGAGTCTGTGCCAGCTACCTTGCTGGTGCAGTGTACAAGTTTGATATGAGTGGGCACAGCAGTGCACACATCTCCATGGGTGAGGAGTGGGCCAGCCACGGCTGGACCACCTTTCACTCCTTCATGTAAGGCTTCACTCACTTTGTTGAGCCTGGGGCCTCCCCTAAAGATACACATGTTGCCCATGAGGCAACCCATGGATCTGCTGACAAAGTGGAACCACATGACATCCACATGGGCTCCCCCAAGGTGCCCAAGCAAACACCCAAGGCACTGTGGCCTGTCCTCTTATACCACCCAAGCAAGCGCCCTCTAAGGTGTGTGCTAGTGGCCCCCCTTGAGTGCCTGTGAAGGTGCCCATCCCCACTCCTGCTCCAGTGCCTCATCAGTGCTCATTTGCAGAAGCCGCTTGCTCCGGCGCTTCAGCACTGCCTGTGTCACTCATCAAGCTAGCACAGGCAAACCCCTCCCTCGACCCTAATTGCATTGCCGCAATGCATCAGGCTGCCACTGCCACTGCCGGCTCTGCAAAGAAGCCATGCATGACCACCGCTGGGCCTACCCACTGCCAACTCTTCCTGGATTTCACTGGCATCACCAGTGAAATCACTTATCTCCATCACAAGGCCATGCACCTCCTCAATGACACCCTCTCACGTGCCAAGTCATCCTTGCATGTTGAAAACATCACCAAGGCATACAGCACTATTGCGCTGTACACCTCTGCCATACCCTCAGACTCCAACATCACTGTTGTTGAGTCTGCTATCCCCTCTATCTTCACCACCATGTTTGAGCTGAAGACACACCGCCCCAGGTCAAGGTCCTATCTCAAGATCCTTGACATCCCCTTCCACATGAATGGCATCTGTATTATGCCGATCAACATCACCGACCGCATGTGATTGTCTCCATTCAAGGACACTTTTGCTGATGTTTCATCTGTGCACATCATACGCAACTCCCCCAAGGCCAACACTGCCACCATTTGGTTTGACCTATGGAACTCTTAGTCAGGAGCTGGTGCCAAGAAGCTCCTCAACAAGTACCTTGACTTCAATGGTATGCAGGCCGTCATTAAGCCCACCCATGCTCACCCCAGTGTTCCCCAGTGCCAGCATTGCTAGCGCTTTGGTCACTCTACCCCCACCTGCTGCAACCACGCACTCAGGTGCTCCCAGTGTGGTGGTCCTCACCATAGTGAGAATCATCGCTCCACATCATCATGCTGTAAGGGGAGTCCAAAGGCAAACCCCCCTATCTTGCCCACACCTGCTGGGGAGCCCTGTCCCCACATCTCATGTATCAACTGCAGGGGTGACCATGCAGCTGATGATCAAAAGTGCCCATTCTGGTGCCACTGGTTTGACCGTGATTGCCTTAGCTGTCACAAGGAGGACAATAGGAGGCCCTGGGGGTAGGTTGTGTACCTGCCTCAACGCATCCCCCAACTCTATCATTTCATTGCTGGGGCCACACATGCATGTAAGCTTACTGTTAGAGGTCTGCGAGTTGGCCTTGTAGTTTCTTTTGTTACTATGCCGCGTTTCTTTGCCATCGAGTAATGTACTGTATTTGGACAGGACTCTATCTATTCCCATCTTTGTAGTGTTTGGCTTAGGTAGCAGTACTTAGGTCCTGTACTATGTTGGTGGGCGCAGACTGCGACTGGGCACTGCGTAATAAATCTTTGACTTAAAAAAAAAAAGAAAAAAAAAAAGGACAGCATCATTGACTTCATCAACTTCATTGTTCTGTGGACAGAGGATGGTACGGTCCAAAAACCAATCATCATCCTTGGCTCCAGGTTGTTCAACTCCAGGATAGAGTTGGGTGATAAGATCATCAATAGTATCCAGAAGCATGGGCCTGGGAATTTGCACCATTTCATTGTTGTCCATAGTTGTTCCAGCACCAATCTCCAGCAACCACCAAGCATGCTGGTCATCCTCTGCAGATCTTCCCAGCCGCATATTAGTCCGAAGATAATATGTGGTAACATGTTGCTAGATTCTTCCACTCTTCCTAATAGAAAGTCCTACCACCTCCTGTCATGTTGCAGATGGCATCACAGGAAGTGTCTGATGGAAATCACCTCCAAAGACCACTGTAATTCCACCAAATGGTGCTCTTTTCTTTAGGAATATATTAGCAATATATTCTAAAAGGTCTATTATATATTCCCAGTTGTATACTCTTGTGTAGTCAGTAGCAGTATCGGTTTCCCTGTAGTAAATAGTTGGGTGCAGACTGCTATCACACACTGTGTTATAAATTGGTGACCCCTCCAGGGTCGCATTGACTTAAAAAAAAAAAAAAAAAAAAAATTCTAAAAGGTTACTGTTGATGACCCTGAACCCAGCCAGATAAGGGTTTGGCAGTATGTACATGTCATGTAGAGTATGCATTGGCCTTGAAACCAATGCAGCCTGATAGCGAAGCTTCTCAAATATAATTGTGTAGAAGAAGAAGAAAATCTGAGGCTATACACAAGCTGTACAAATATTTAAAGGTGGGGTACTCGAAATCATGGCTTACCTGGGTACCTGGCCAGGGTGTGGGAGCCGGCCATCAAGTCGCACCAAATACACAATAATAGGCTCCTATTGGTTCATCTTTCGTCAAATAATCCACATCCACCACCCAATCGAGTGAGTATTACATATTTCTACATTCTTGGTATGCTCTACTTGGTTCGAATAGCTCTCCTTGGGTTCCTACGATGGCTAGTACTGATTTCTTTGGCAGATTCTTCATTTACAACACCTAAAATTACATGTCTATCAACCATCCAGGAATCAAGGCTCGTAGCACTCACCTGGCGTCTCTGGGTCCGAAAATGACAACGAGAATGAGAGCTCACTACTAGGAGTTGAAGGATGGGAGTCGGGCAGTGGTATGTTCAAACCTTCCATAAAGGCATCATGATCTTGAGCTGACTTCTTTTTTGTGGCTTTCCTCCCCTTCTTTCCCTGCTTCTTCGTTGCCTTCAATGCCCGCTCCACCTCTCATGCTGCAGCCTTAGCAGCCTTCTCTACCCTTTTAGCCTCTGCCTTGTGCTGCTGCTCCTCCTGACGCTCTCGCCTCTTCCTATCCTGCTCAGCTTTCTTCTTCTCCTTTACCACCTCCCGCTCATGTTGGACGATCATCTGCCTCCAAATCTTGAAGTGTTGCCCAGCCTCCTTCATTACGTCCTTCCATTTGGTCATGAACTCCATCTTGGCAAGCTCATCCATGGTTTCTTCACTTGTCATGTGGTGGGCCTCTGAACTGCTGTAAGTTTTCTTTTTCTTACTCTTATCTTTGTGAAATGCAACCATGCGAAGCCGCTCATTTTCGTGTTCCATTAGCTTCTGGATTGCATATGCCTTTTCGAGCTCGATGCGCGACCATTCCAATAAAAGGCGAAGATGATCATTTTGGCTATGAAGATCGTTACAAGAGGCTTTTGGGCCTAGGGGAGGAGGCATTCCGGAAATGGCAAACTGGGGGATTGGTTCAGGGGGTATGGCAGAACATGCCTGTGCACCTGATGCACTCGAGAGAGGATCCTCGCTAGCCACTGGAGTAGTAGTAGTAGTAGTAGTAGTAGTAGTAGTAGTAGTAGCTGTAATTATCTTACTGGTAGTGGCGTCAAAGTCAGCAGAGATAATTTCTGTATTATCCATTGGCTCGAGAACTGAGGGTAAGGTCAGTGGAATTGGCATGGCCGCCTGAGTTGAGGTAAGTTTGGATGGCTCAAATGCTGAGAGAGGAATTGCGGATGGATTAAGTGGATAAATTCCTGCCTTCGAAAATGCAGAAATAATTGTAGAAGGCTTAAAAGCCTTTCCACGGGCAGTTGAGTAATGCTCAAGAAAGTTGGTTTTTGTGATGGGGATGCCATTTCGAGTACACTGGTTGACTTCAGTCTTCCACATTTGTGCGAGGGGACTAAAGACACCAACATCACATGGCTGGAGTGCATGAGTTGTATGTGAGGGGAGGCAGATCACAATAATTGATGCCTGCATCGCAACCTTACAGAATTTGTAGGTGCAGTGGGAATTGTGGCCATCAAGGATCAACAAACGATGACGGTTAGAGGTGTTCCACTTTCGAGACATGGGCTCAAAGTCACGCTCAAGCCAGAGCATACCAAGCTCCTTGTCAGTCCAGCCATTTGGCGAAACAGAGATGCTACAAAGTGGGATTAGTGATCCGTTCAGCTGATCGGAGATAAGCCTGAATGGTACCTTGCCCTACATGGGTTATTACGTCCCCACTCAAGGTTTCAATGTGAGCCCTGAAAGATGACAGAAGAGGGAAGAGCACTCCCATCTGCACAGATTGCCTCAATGATCGTGACCATCTCTCTGTTCCCATTTTCTACCTGTTGTACAGTCTTTTGATTTCGATCAACAATTGCAGCCACACTGCGACCAACACCAAGCTGAACACCTTTCTCATCAGCATTATAGATGTTCTCGCGAGGGATATCATATTCCAAGATGATCGTCTTGAGAACATCAAAGAAGTCAGCAACAATAGTGGGATTGAGTGAGCGAGCACGGCACTCTTCCAGAGTAGTTGTCCACTTGACTTTGAGGTCCGGATGCCTCTCCACAAACTTCCGAGCCCAGTTCTTGCCAACTTCCTTCCCACAAATATCATGAGCATAATCTGCCAACATTTCTCCAGTAACTGGCAAGCCCCTCCGCCCCATAACCTTCACCCATTCCACAACCACATTCTCTTGTGCAAGAGTCAACCGACGCTCATGCTCATGTGCTTCTTTTCGAGTTTGGACTCCATTAAGACGAGCAGTCAGGGTGGATCATGGGACATTGAAATCACGGGCAGCAGCACGGATTTTGTATTCCCGAGTCCCATCAGGAAGCAAAGGTGAGTTATTGATTGCTTGAATTGCCAGTTGAATACGTTCCTCATGACTGAGGATGTTATCCACATCTGGATTAGCAGGGCAAGTTGAGTTCTCTGTAGTGTTCATAGTGGGCATGGTGACTGTGGGGTCAAAAACTGTCCGTGTCGAATCCCTCAACTATTATCTGATCATTTGCAGGGGGTATGACATGCCAGGAAGGGTTTTTCTAGCAGACTTTTGATAGAACAATGCCATAAATGGTATCTAATGGTGGGTCAATCTAGTCACCGAAAAAAAAAAGATAAAAATACAAGCATGACAGAATCAGAAGCTCGAAGATCCAATCTATTGACATATATAAAAATCAGGAGGAGGCACCCACTGGAGACTCATGTATTGAGGTTCGAACCATGCATCAACTGACTGATTTTCGACACTTACTGCATAACATGAAGACACTTCTTTGTATTGATCTCGTGTGGAAGTGGGTCAATAGACTTTTCATAATAACATCATCATACCTGGGAGAAAAACTAGTGCTTCTTTGAGGGGTATCGATTTGGAGGAAAATGAGCAAATCGCACATCATTTCGCTCAAATGCTTACCAAATTCGGAATACAAGCTTTTTTTGGCATTTGATGGACAGTTTTCTGATAGAAGATAACTTTCATTTCACTGGAAATCTTGACAAAACAATGCCAACTTGAGTCTATAATGGTACAAAGTCACTAATTGCACTACAACGGCCTCCTCCTTGAGATATTGAGGAAGTGGCTAGGTTCCCAGGGTGGCCCGGTTCAGGGTCATCAACAGTATCATATATTCTCACCTGAAGCAAGTCCTGAAGACATTTATCTACTGCATCAACAGCATACTTGTTCTGCATGGGCACTTCATCCCAGATAATGACCTTGGTTTTCTTGATAACTTCTGTGATGTTTTTATTAGAAGTTTCTGAGATTGGGGAAACAGAAGCCTCATTGGCTAGAATAGGAATCTTGAACATCCAGTGTGCTGTTCATCCTCCATCCAAAAGCAAAGCAGCAATGCCAGATGATGCCACACATAAAGCAATATCACCTCTACTCCGGACTTTAGCTGCAATAGTATTGCAAACAAAAGTCTTTCCACATCCCCCAGCACTATGAATAAAAATAACCTCACTATGCTCTGGATTATCAATTGAGGTCATAACAGCTTCATAAGCTGCTCTCTGCTCATCATTGAACTGCTCTGTGTTTTTTTGTTTTTTTAAAATCAATGATTTATTACGCAGTGCCTAGTCGCAGTCCGTGCCTGCCAACATAGTACAGGACCTAAGTGTCAAGATTTGTGAAATACTGGTGCTTACTAAGCATGCGAAAGTTACGGAGAGGTTGGTCGTTGGCTTCAGCATATGTGCTGCACCCTTCCAATATCACATCGACTGATTTGGTCTATGAGGAAGATGACAGGCAGTGCGAATTGGAATTCAACACTGAAGGAATAACAGACAGAGAATTCAGAGTGGAATCTTAGTCAATATTCAGAATAAATAATACATGAGCTAGTAGCGACATATTTAAGATAATGCGAAATTGGACAAATAACATGTAAATATCACAAAGCTCACAATACGATGATAAATGAATAAACAGATAAACGAAAAGTAAATAGACAATGACAAATGCGATGTGATGGAGAACGATAAACATAAATGGAATGGTGGAAACAAATATGAGCGCAAATGAAAGGAGGATAGAATGATGAGTGGAGACAGGCTGCAAAATATTTATAGAAATGATAGATAATGAAAAATTGCGGGAATTGGAAATCGAAAAAATAGTCAGAGATCAAATCAGAGAGGTCACGATCGCAGATTGTGACAGTATTCCCCCTTTAGGACCAAGCCCTTGAGGACTTACTGATCCTTGATCCCTTATCAAGATCATCTTGCCTCCTACCACCATGGCTCCCTGCTCCTCGAAGAAAACCCCCGACCTAAGCACAATGACCAATGACAAACTCATGGCCGAGATTCAACGTCAGAACACCAAACAGGGAGTGAACATACAGCCAGCGATGGCTGTGGTGTCGGGAATGACAATGAGTCAACCTAGCAACAGTGCGACAACGAATCCAGCTTCTACTGTGACACAAATGACCACTAGATCGCAACAGATAGTCCGAAGCGATGATGACAATGATGATGAAGAGGAAGAGTCGCAGATATCATTGAAGGGTAAGGGGAGAGCACCAACAAGGGCATCAATGTCGGGAACACACAAAGTAATGGATCATGTATCCATTCCTGTTGCGATGTCGAGTAGGGCTTTGTCAAGCTTCACTTGGAAGAAGAATGGTGCCTGTCAGCAGAACCCGACTGATGGGCTACCTTACCAAAAGAGTTACATGATGTGTTTGCAATGCATTGCTGGGCAGCGGGAGTGTAAGTCACAGTGTGGATTAGGGAAATGTACATATTGTGCGCAAGCAAAGAAGGGGTGTTACAATCTGCAGGATGATCTGAAGAAGGAGGCCTCTAGTCAAGGAGTGAGCTTGTCACTGATCAGAACAACAGCATCAAAAAAACGAAAAATAACGGCGCCTCCCATGAGTCAACCATTGCTATTGAGCTCCAGTGATTGGGGATCAAGTTTTGCACCACCTCTACCCACTCAACCATCATCCTCTTTGCAGTGGAATCTGCCTGAAATCCCGCCTGCTGTGGATGATGATACATTTGGAGCGATAGAGATCAGGTCACCCGCAATAATCACTGAACAGGACACTAGGATGGTGGTAAGTTCGTTCACAGATATGTAATGCAATGTTACTAAAATCGCAATGAAGTCTCCTCAGCCCCTTCTGCCCCAACTATCACGGGCTCCCGGTCATTCCCCAAGTCTTTCGTGAGAAGTTGCACGATTATCATCAGCAGTGGACAATCTGGAGATCACGATGAGAGAAAATACGCAGGTGCAACTTCAGAATCAGGTTATGTTGCAACAGCAGGTTAGTGTGTTGGATAAGCAGGTGTTGGCATCGAGGGAGACTACGAGGGTGTTACAGGCGCATGGAAGGACACTTGAGAGGCTCGTGGCGATTGAGGAGGCGAAGCTAGCGACGGCGCCGGGATTGAAGGATGGTGCAGGATGTGGGTATCAGAAATGAGGGAAGGAGGGAGTAGAAAGGGAAAGGATTATAAAGAAAGGACTATGAAGATCACTGTCATCATTGTTGTCTCTGCTTTTAATGAAGAATAATTGTATACTACTCGAATGTTTTTCTTTTGGTTTTTCTTGTTTTGTAATAAATGATATCTTGATGGAATGAAGTGAGTATGGTGTGAAAGAAAAGGAAAGCGAAAATGAGATGTTAAGGACTGGGAATATTGACTTGGAATGAAAAGGAATGTTGCAAAAAACATGCAAAAGAATGTCTGTAAAAGATTGAAAATGATACTGAGTAGTTTTAAAGTGAAG
This sequence comes from Leucocoprinus leucothites, assembly GCA_013368445.1. Taxonomy (NCBI): domain Eukaryota; kingdom Fungi; phylum Basidiomycota; class Agaricomycetes; order Agaricales; family Agaricaceae; genus Leucocoprinus; species Leucocoprinus leucothites. The sequence continues at coordinate 125,896 of JAACJO010000032.1, forward strand.
AGAGAGGTCCAGGTTTATCGGGGTACATGCAGTGGAAGTCGGAAACTAGGTCTATGGCATGTTTGAGCTCTGTCACAGGTAACCACAACTCTGCTTCATCCGTATCTTCGTAACCAAGCCATACTACTTTGTAAAGGAGTTTACAAGTGCGTTGATGTTGATCAATCTTTGAATCAACGATGCAATCAACTTCGTATTCTTGTTCTCCATCAACCTCCACTGCAGATGGTGGTGATGCGACGCGATTTGGAATGGAGCTAGGGGTGAAAGGTTCAAGCATGGAAACATGGAATACAGGATGAACAGCACGCATAGAGTCAGGAAGTCAAAGAGTAAAAGAATGTGAACCTGGTTGGGAAATAATTTCGTAGGGTCCAAGGTATTTTTCAGAGAGTTTCTTCAAAGGTCTCGTTGTGCAGAAGTACTGCGCTTTGACAAAGACCTTATCACCAATCTTAAATGCAGGTGCAACAAGACGGCGATCATCAGCATTGGCCTGATAGCGATGGTGGGCATGAGCGATTTCCGACTTGAGAGTTGAATGTAGTTCGTCTAAATCCACAGCGAAGTCGCAAGCATGAGCTGATGCGAGATCCCTCTCAGGGTGAACTGTGATATTAGGGTGGTAACCTTTATTAGCAAAGAACGGAGAGATACCAGTGGTAGTGGAAGGAGAATTATTGAAAGTGAACTCAGCTATAGGTAATAGGTCAGACCAATTACTCTGTTGGTAGTTGCAATAAATGCGCAAGTACTGTTCAAGAGTTTGGTTAGTTTGTTCAGTCTGACCGTCACCTTCAGGATGATAACCTAACATGAAGTGTAACTTCATGTCCAAAGCTTCTCCTAGCAATTGGAAAAAGTGTGAAACAAATTCTGAACCACGATCAGAGGTAACATTAGCAGGGATACCATGTTTGGAGAAGACATGAATGACAAAGAGTTTAGCAAGTTCTGTGGAAGTAATGGTATTATGAGTTGGAATGAAAATTGCTTGTTTGGTTAGCCTATCCACAATGACCAGAATTGAGTCAAACCCTGAGGACTTTGGAAGTTTTTCAATGAAATCCATAGAAATTGAATCCTAAGGTCGCGATGGTATGGGAAGTTGCTTGAGAGTTCCATAGGGACAATGGTGTCGAGCTTTCGATCTTGAACAGGTAACACAACTTTTGCAGTAATCCTTGACAAAGTCGTGGATACTTGGCCATGTATACTCACAGCGAACAAGTTCTAGAGTTTTGTTTTGACCGAAATGGCCAGTGAGTGCATGGTCGTGATAGTACTGCAAAATGCGCAAATGAAGATCATTAGTATTGGGAACATAGATTCTACCATCAAGTAACAAGAAACCCTCGGAGTCTTTGGACCAGCGACCCTCTGGATGAGCGAAATGATTGGAAACAGAATTGTCAGTGGAAATAGCAGAAAGAATGTCTGTGCGAAGTTGTGAAATGTCCATAATAAGACCAGCACACAGCACAGGTGTATAAAGATACGAAGCACAAATAGAAGTAGAAAGTTGTTTGTTAGTAAAGACAGGTCGGAAATTGTGAGGATTAACTGTGGTGTAGCCATTATTCCCCCCTTTTGGGTAGACGTCCCAATGTCTAGTTAGGGCATCTGGTTTTGTTCCAAGCTTACCAGGTCTAAATTGAATAACAAGGTTGAACTGCGATAAGAACTCGGACCATCTGGCTTGTCTGTGCGTTAGTATCTTTGTGGTAGAGAAATACTCAAGGTTCCTATGATCGGTGACCACATCGATAGGAAGCACAGCGCCTTCAAGATAATGGTGCCAGATTTGGAATGCTTCAAAAATTGCAAGCAGTTCCTTGTCATGGGTGTCATAGTTGAGCTCGGATGTGGAAAATGTACAGGAATGAAAAGTGATAGGGTGAATATCTCCATCAGGAGCAATGATAGAGAGTATAGCTGCCAGGGCATAGTCAGAGGCATCGGTTTCCACAATAATTTGTGTATCAGGAATCCAATGGGTAAGAACTGGTGCATGTGTAAAGGCCTCCTTGAGGGAGTTAAAAGCCTTGTGAGCTTTTTCGTCGAAGTTCCACTGTATGTGTTTTCGTGTGAGGTGAGTTAGTGGTACAACAATATCAGAATAACCATAAATGAAATGATGATAGAAGTTTGCAAAACCAAGGAAGGATTGTATGTCCTTGACCTTCTTTGGTTCAGGCCAGTCCTGGATAGTTTTCACCTTTTCTTCTGACATTTTCAGACCGTCTGGAGAAAGAATGTAGCTGAGGTATTTGACTGTGTCAGTATGGAACTTGCATTTGTCAGCGCGAGTATAAAGGCTGTTTTGGCGCAACCTTTTAAGGACTTCACAAATGTGTTTGCGATGCGAATTAATGTCCTCCAAATATATAAGAATATTGTCAAGATAAACGGTTATGCACATATCAAGAAGATCCTGGAAAATGTCATTCATGAATCGCTGGAAGGCAGCAGGAGCATTGGTGAGACTGAAAGGCATCACAAGCCACTCAAATGAACCATAGCAAGTGCGGAATGCAGTTTTCCACTCATCGCCTTCAGCAATACAAACCAAATGATAAGCATGTCGGAGATCAATCTTGGTATAGATACCAGCCTTTTGCGGAGAGTCCAGCAAGTCAGAAATGAGTGGTAGTGGGTAGCGATCTTTCCTAGTGATCCAGTTAAGACCACAGAAATCAACACAGAGTCGAAGAGAGCCATCTTTCTTCTTGATGAAGAGAACAGGAGCACCATGAGGAGAATTAGAAGGTTGAATAAAACCAATGGAAAGATTTTCGTCAATGAATTCTTGGAGTGCAGCAAGCTCAACCTGCAAAAGCAAATAAATCGTTCTGACAGGAGGAGAAGTGCCTTCCTCGAAATTAATGCACAAGTCATAAGGTTGGTGAGGTGGAAGACTGTCAGCATGGGATTTGCTGAAAACATCTGCGAATTCATGATATTCCAAAGGAACATTAGAAAGGTTGATGGGATCCTGCAAAGAAGAAGAAGCAGCTCCAGCCACAGATGAGTGCTGGAGATCCAGACCAAAACACATAGAGCCAGGTTGACAACAGACACGTGCAAATGCAGCTGCACCAATCAGTCGAACATCAGGTCGAGAAGGAGAAGAATCAGGAACTGGTGAGATTGTATCAGGAGCCAGCAATTCGGCAGAGATAGGCATGCAGACAGAAGGAGTAGCAAGATCTGATTGCAGAGTAGATCGGAAAGCGATTTGACCTGAAACCCAATCAATCAACAGATTGTAGTGGGCAAGCCAATTATGTCCAAGAACCACAGAGCAAGACGGATCAAGCCAAGTGACATAGAAGTCCAGATTTATACATTCACCAGTTGGAAATGAGATAGGGATTTTCGCAGTCTCTGAAATGAATGAATTAGATGAACCATCAAACAATTGCAACTCTATGGGAGGAATTGGAATAGTGGGTACATGATATTTACAAATAAGTGAATTGTCTATGAAGCAATGAGTTGAACCACTATCAACGAGCACAGTAAGTGAAATAGGGAGTGAAGAAGATTTGTCCAAAAGCAAAGAAGAAGTAAGTGAAATATGAAGAGAGTTCGGATCAGAAAGAGCAGATGCATTGAGTTGAATACTCTCTGAAGCACAGGAGAGTTCAATGTGATCCTCAGCCTGTGCAGAGTTCTGAGGATCACTTGCTATTTTTTCAAACTCTCAGATTGAGAGCCCAAAGGTTGCGAAGCATCCTTGGAGTCTGCGTCGGCCTTGGCTTTTCGCCCTTTAGGCTTGTTCGCGTTAGAAGAAGAAGAAGAAGTAGAATTGGAATTATTATTAGTATTACCAGACTCGTTCTTGCGAGGACAGTCATGAATCTTGTGGTTTCCACCACAGTATAAGCATTGTCCATTTGCAATGTGACACTGATGCTCTTGAGCAGTCAGCTTACCCTCCTTGTTGAGTTTTCCGGCAAGAGGATTGGAGGGTTGTGATGAGGAAGAAGGATTCGATGATTTCTGGAATGGTTTAGGATTGTTGGAAGGAGGATTGGAAGGTGTGTTGGGCTGCTGCAATGAATTCTGCTGGTGATTGTTGTTGTTGTTCTTCCCCTTGTTTTTATTCTGCTGGTTCTGCTGGTTCTGCATATCAGGACGCGTCGAAGACTGACCTGGTTGTTCACCAGTACGCTTCTTTTCATGGACACAGGACCAGTAGTTGTTGTCGATTTGCATAGCGAGATGTCACATAGCAACAAGAGAAGAGGGTTTGCCAGTAGGAGAGCTGGAAATGATGTCGGAAATGCAATCTGGAAGGCCTCAATAATAGTGGTAAACTAGGACGTTGTCGGGCCATCCCAAGATACTAGCAAGTTGCAAGAACTCAACATTATACTTGGTTATAGTCCAGTTATGACCCATGCGAAGGTGTTCCAACTCCTCCGCTGCCTCTGTCTCACAATCAAGGGCCCCAAAATTCTCACGCAACTCGTCTGCAAACAATGGGAAATCTTGAAACTAGGAAATGACATCCCAATTGTACTCCACTTGAAGAACCGTTTGAAAGTGCTGCTGAGCGGGTCCCTTGAAAAAGGTCATTGCAAAGCTAACCTTCACACGTTCTGTAGTGAATTGTGACGGATTAGTATTGAAGTATAAGTGGCATTGAAAAAGGAACTTGTCTAGTTTCTGAGGCTTGGAGCCGTCAAATGTGTTGGGCTCTTTAGCCTGAATGTGTTCTGTTTTAATGACAGGCTGGGGAGTATGGTTGCAATTTTTGAGATTAGTTGCAAAATGATCTATAATGTTCAGGAATCATTCTTCAGGGTCTGGGTTTTGATGATGGCGGCAATGAGGAGGCTCGTCAGGCTCATCCTCTGGGTCACCTTCATCATCAGGGTCATCATCGGGAGGACCTCCATTGCCATCTCCACCTCCTGCATTAGCACCATCATTATCCAAATGTTCATCATCCTGACCCAAATCTTCAAGTTCGAAAAATTGGGTATTGCCCTCTGGTTCTTGTGCATTATTCTCCTCTTCTTCCTCGTTGTCTTCATTATGGTCAACACTGACCTGGTTGCACTCAGGCTGGGGTTCATCTTCTTCGGACTCATGAATAGTCATATGTGAAGCTTCACGCCCATTTCGAGGTGGACCTGAAAACCGAGGAGTAGAAGGAGTGCCATCTCTACCATGAGTAGAAGGTGTGTGTTAAGAGGGAAGTGGATGATTCTGGACAGAAATACCACGAGTACGAGCAGTATTGTGAGTAAGTGTTGTAGACATATTAAGAGAACAATACCAAAAGTTGGGAATTCTGAATATACTGTCAAGATTTGCGAAATACCGGTGCTTACTAAGCATGCGAAAGTTACAGAGAGGTTGGTCGTTGGCTTCAGCATATGTGCTGTGCCCTTCCAATATCAGATTGACTGATTTGGTCTACGAGGAAAATGACAGGCAGTGCGAATTGGAATTCAACACTGAAGGAATAACGGACAGAGAATTCAGAGTGGAATCTTAGTCAATATTCAGAATGAATAATACATGAGCTAGTAGCGACATATTTAAGATAATGCGAAATTGGACAAATAACATGTAAATATCGTGAAGCTCACAATGTGATGATAAACAAATAAACAGATAAACGAAAAGTAAATAGACAATGACAAATGCAACGTGATGGAGAATGATAAACATAAATGGAATGGCGGAAACGAATATGAGCGCAAATGAAAGGAGGATAGAATGATGAGCGGAGACAGGCTGCAAAATATTTATAGAAATGATAGATAATGAAAAATTGAGGGAATTGGAAATCGAAAAAATAGTTGGAGATCAAATCGGAGAGGTCGTGATCGCAGATTGTGACACTAAGTACCACTACCTAAGCCAAACACTGCAAAGATGGGAATAGATAGAGTCCTGTCCAAATACAGTACATTACTCAATGGCAAAGAAACGTGGCATAGTAAGAAAATGAAACTACAAGTCCAACTTGCAGACCTTTTTTTTTTTTTTTTAAATCAATGAATTTATATAGTAGTGCTTGATCACAGTCCACTTTCAACTAAATATTACAAACAGATGGTACACTATAGCAAGCTGGGGTACACAAAGCGGTTGGAGACCACTTAAGACATAGACTATACACAATTAGTCCAGCAAAATAGAAAAGACTCGAGAAAGACTATAGAACGAGGTGTTATACACAGAGATTGGACTCAAAAGAAAAGAGAAAAGAGGAGATAAAGGAATATAGTTCACCTTCATTTGGTTCGGCAGGTACAGGGGCTTGAAGCAGCAGTGGATGCGTGTCATGATTCATGAAGGCAAAAGCAGCTGGGTTCTTTTTCAAGAACTCGATGAGGAACTTGTATTGAGGGAAGGCACATTGCACCCATTGAGTGCAGATGGGATAAAGAGGGCAGTAGCACAGGATGTGATGTCATGTTTCCAGCCAATGGCCACAGCGACAGGATTTGGGTTTGAGGGGGAAGAATCTCTCATGATAAGCTCCAATCGGAGCATGGTTTAGAATGGCCTGAGTCATATGAGTGCATAGTGATGGGGATTTGTTGGCTAAAGGAAGCCATGTGCCTCCCTTGATGTAGGTGGGAATGAGGAACTTGCAATTTTTCTTAGAGAGAAGGAAACCGTTGCTGTGGTACTTCTTCTTCCAGAATGTGGATTCCCAGGATTTCTGGCAATCATTGGTGGCTTTGCATTGCAGAAAGTTGAGTGTGGCACCTGTATGGGGAGGGGCATGTATATGTGTGGAGGTGACATCATTATGGACTTTGAGATGGGGTTTCCAATGCCACTTGGATGGTACGTCCCAGAAGTTGATGGATCATGATGGTTTTGCTGCGAGCCAGTCGGATAGAAGCCAGCAAACTTGAATAGACTGTGAATGACTCGAATGAATAGAGGGATCGACTGCCAGCTTGGCTGCTGGAAGACAGTTGGTGATGAGGATGATGTGGTCACACTGGAGGGAGATGGCTTTAGCGATGCTAATGTGAATGGAATAAAGTTCAGCATCCGTGGATGAAGCCCAACTGCTTGCCTGTTTTGCATGGGACACTTGTCATCCGCTGCAATATAAATGTGCCACTGAAACCGCCTGAAGGGAACCTACAAGAGGAACAGAAGCATCAGTAACAACTGAAATATAATTATGATCAAGAGAAGAAGAGGAAAAGACTGAGTTGAGAGACAATACATGTTTGTACGTTTCATGTTTGTCTGAGTGATTGCAGGGATGGAAGTGGATGGAATCAGGATAAATGTCCATAAGACGAGATCTAGGTTTAGATTCAAGGGCAAAAGGGGAAAATGAATCAGACAAATGAGAGAGAGAACTATCTACATCAATAATAGGGCCTTTGACTTTAGCTTTTTTAGCCGGAGTAAGAAGGCGAAGCAATTGGGGATGAGGGAGGAATTAAGAGAAAATCAGTCAGATAAAAGAGATTGTAACATGGGATTAGAGGGTAGAGTAGAGACTTGATATGATGAACAAATGGCTAATTTATGAAGATGAAGGTGAATAGGAATAAGACTGGCGATACTTTCAGCGCCACCAGATGGAGATGTACGAAAGGCACCAGTGATCCAAATAGCCGCATGCCTTTGCATGGATGAGAGAGACTTGAGAAGCACCTTGTTACAAGCACCTTCAAAGTACCATAGTCGAAAGCCATATGTCACCACTGGGACAACACATGACCTGTATAAGAGTTGTTTCTAAAGGGGGAGGAGGCCTCGAGTAGAATTACCCAGCATACCCATGGCTTTCACTGTGGATAATGCCTTGGTGGAATAGTATTGAGCGTGTTCCTGAAAAGAGAGTTGACAATCAAAATAAAATCCCAGGTAACGCCAAAAGCATTTTGGATGAAGGAGGGGACCACCAACATCAGACAGGTCCAGGGGTGGGTTTGAATCGTTGTGACGGCGAGAGAAGTGGAAGACTTCAGATTTGTCATGTTCAATGACTAATCCGAGGTCAGTGCATATGGAGTTAATGATGGAGTAAGCTGATTTAAGGGAAGAGGTTTTTTTATTTATTTAAAAAAAATCAATGATTTATTACGCAGTGCCTGGTCTCAGTCTGCACCCGCCAACAAAGTACAGGACCTAAGTACTGCTACCTAAGCCAAACACTACAAAGACGAGAATAGATAAAGTCCTGTCCGAATACAGTACATTACTTGATGGCAAAGAAATGTGGCATAGTAACAAAATGAAACTACAAGTCCAACTCGCAGACCTCTAACAGTAAGCTTACATGCATGTGTGGCCCCAGCAATGAAGAGACGGGGTTGGGGGATGCATTGAGGCAGGTACACGACCTACCCCTGGGGCCTCCTATTGTCCTCCTTGTGATGGCTAAGCCAATCATGGTTGAACCGGTGGCACCAGAACAGGCACTTTCAATCATCAGCTGCATGGTCACCCTTGCAGTTGATACATGAGATGTGGGGACAGGGCTCCCCGGCGGGTGTGGACAGGATAGGGGGGTTTGCCTTTGGACTCCCCTTACAGCACGATGATGTGGAGTGATGATTCTCACTTCAGTGAGGACCACCACACTAGGAATACCTGAGTGCATGGTTGTGGCAGGTGGGGGTAGAGTGGCCAAAGCACCAGCAATGCTGGCACTGGGGGACACCGGGGTGGGCATGGGCAGGCTTAATGACAGCCTGCATACTGTTGAAGTTGAGGTACTTGTTGAGGAGCTTCTTAGCACTGGCTTCTGACTGAGAGTCCCACAGGTCAAACCAAATGGTGGTGGTGTCGGCCTTGGGGGAGTTGCACATGATGCACACAGATGAAACATCAGCAAAAGTGTCCTTGAACGGAGACAATTGCATATGGTCAGTGATGTTGATCAGCGTGGTACGGATGCCGTTCATGTGGAAGGGGAGGTCAAGGATCTTGAGATAAGACCTCGACCTGGGGCAGTGTGTCTTCAGCTCAAACGGGGCAGTGAAGACGGAGGGGATAGGAGACTCAATGACAGTGGTATTAGAGTCCGAGGGTACACCTTGGTGATGTTTTCAACATGCAAGGATGACTTGGCGCATGAGAGGGCGTCATTGAGGAGGCGCATGGCCTTGTGATGGAGATAAGTGATTTTGCTGGTGGCAGGTAGGCCCAGTGGTGGTCATGTGTGGCTTCTTTGCAGAGCTAGCAGTGGCAGTGGCAGCCTGATGCATTGTGGCAATGTGATCAGGGTTGAGGGAGGGGTTTGCCTGTGCTAGCTTGATAAGTGACACAGGTGGCACTGAAGCACTGGAATGGGTGGCTTCTGCAAATGAGCGGTTTTTTTTTTTTTTTTTTTTTTAAGTCAAAGCGACCCCAGAGGGGTCGCCAATTTATAACGCGGTGCGCAATAGCAGTCCACACCCAACTATCTACTACAGGGAAACCGATACCACTACCGACTACACAAGAGCAAACAACCGGGAATATATAAGAGTCCTGTCCGAAACAATACGCGAGATGACAGCAGAAGGGGGGCTAGGCATGTAACAAAAGAAAGGAAATGAGACATATACCAATATCACTGCAACTGGAGGCAGGCCTTGAGGTTGGTGCCCACCTGGCAACTAGCGATGGATGGGGAATGATACATTAGCACTAGGGAGCTCCCCCTAGGCCCAGGACCGACTGGCAGGACCAGAATGACTTTGTAGCCAATCCTGATCAAATTGGTGGCACCAGAACACGCATTTGTGGTCAGTAGCAGCATGTTCCTTGCCGCAATTGATGCACTTGATGTGGGGACAGGGATCCCTGGTGGGTGTGGGCTGGATGGGGGGGTTGGCCTTCGGCAACCCCTTACAGCAGGAGGAGGTGGTGCAGTGATTCTCGGACTGATGTGGTCCACCACATTGTGAACACCTGAGGGCGCGGTTGCAACAGGTGGAGGTAGTGTGGCCCCAACACCAGCATCATTGACACTGGGGGGTCCCGGGGTGGGCGCGCACAGCCTTGATTATGGATTGCACACTGTCGAAGTGGAGGTATTTGCTGACCAGGCACTTAGCATTAGTGCTGGACTAAGAATCCCAAAGGTCAACCCAAATGGTGGCAGTGTCGGCTTTGGCGGAGTTGTGCAAATTGCGCACAGAGGAGACGTTAGCAAATGTCTCCTTGAAGGGAGACATGCACATGCGGTCAGTGACGTGTTGCAGAGTGGTGCGGATACCACTCGTGTAGTAAGGGACGTCCAAGATCTTAAGATAAGACCTGGACCTTGGGCATTTTGTCTTCAGCTCGAATAGGGCTGTGAAGGCTGAAGGGAGGGCGGATTCGATCACCAATACTTCAGCATCGGTGGCAACAGAGCTGGTGTACAACGAGATAGTGTTGTACACCTTGGCAATGTTCTCAACACAAAGAGAGCTCTTCACACAAGTGAGGGAGTCATTGAGAAGGCGCATGGCCTTGTGGTGGAGGTAGGTGAACTTGAGGAAGAGTTGGCATCGGGTGGGGCCTGATGTGGTCATGCAGGGCTTCTTTGCAGAATGCACATCAGCGAGGGTGGCCTGATGCATCACAGTGACACGATTGGGCTCAAGGGTGGGGTGGGACTGGGCAAGCTTGATGAGCACTGCTGCAGATGCCGGGGTATGTGCAACCTCAGCGAATGACTTCTTAGCCACTGAGGGTGGGATGGGCACTCGATGGGCTAGGCCATCAGGCCTAGCCTTAGGAGTGGGGGGCACTTGGGCAGGCACTTTGCCACTAGTGCGGGCCTTTGCAGGCGCCGGCTTGGGCGGTAGAGAGGGATGGGCTGGGGCAGGCTGATGATCCGTGGGTGGTAGAGTGGGCACCTTGGGGGAGCCCATGTCAATGTCACGTGGGCCCACTGAGTCAGTGGATTCATGGGTCACCTCATGGACGACACGTGTACGATTAGGGTGGGCCTCTTCAACTCTAGAAGCGCAGTCCCACATGAAATCAGTGAATGTGGCCCATCCTTGGGCACACATTCACTTGTTGTCGAGGGCCATATCGCCTTGGCCCCTGTTGAAGATCTCCGCAACCAACCTGACGAGTGTCAGAATGATTATGGCTGTGGTGGCCTCCAAAAGGGGGCCCTGAGGAACACTCGCGACGAAGCGAGTGAAGAAGTGGACATCCCTCCTTGACCTCTTACCACCACCATCTCTTAGTTGGTGTGCAGTTAGATGTCTAGTATACACCGATTCTACTCTTTTTTTTTATTTTTTTTTATTTTTTATTTTTATTCAAGTGCGACCCCGGAGGGGTCACCAATTTATAACACGGTGCGCGATAGCAGTCCGCGCCCAACTATCTACTACATGGAACCGATACCGCTACCGACTACACACAAGTAAACAACTGGGAATATATACAAGTCCTGTCCGAGACAATACACGAGTCGACAGCAGAAGGGGGCTAGGCATGTAACGAAATACAAAGGAAAGAAACATATACCGATATCACTGCATCTGAAGGCAGGCCTTGTGGTTGGTGGGAGCCCACCCGGCGACCGGCGATGGGTGGGGGACGATGTGTTGACACTAGGGAGCTCCCCCTAGGCCCGGGGCCGACCAGCAGAACCAGAATGACTTTGCAGCCAATCCCGATCAAACCGGTGGCGCCAGAATGTGCACTTGCGGTCAGTAGCAGCATGTTCCTTGCCGCAATTGATGCACTTGATATGGGGACAGGGATCCCCAGTGGGTGTGGGCTGAATGGGGGGGTTTGCCTTCGGCAACCCCTTACAGCAGGAGGAGGTGGTGCGGTGATTCTCGGACCGATGTGGCCCACTGCATTGTGAGCACCTGAGCGCACGGTTGCGACAGGTGGTGGTAGTGTGGCCCCAATGCCAGCATCGTTGACACTGGGGGTCCTGGGGTGAGCACGCGCGGCCTTGATCATGGACTGCACGCCGTCGAAGTTGAGGTATTTGCAGATGATTGCTCGCTGCATGCAGTTTGAAGCGGTATCCCTAGATGTTCTCCACCCTAATCAAATGGGTGGAGTTATCCAACGATCCACTGAGGATGCAGGAGTTTTCCTCACTCACATCATTCGGACCGGATGGGCTAAAGGTATGGTTACTAGTGTCTGTGCTTTTGATATCGCCCAATTCTTCCCCTCCCTAAACCACGAAATCCTCACTAACATTCTACAACGACAGGGGTTCACCCCAGAACTCGTCAATTTCTTTTCACACTATCTCATAGGTCGATCCACTCAATTCATGTGGAACACTTTCCTATCCGATGCTCATGACGCAGATGTTGGCGTTGGGCAAGGTTCCGCTCTATCACCCATTCTATCCGCACTCTATCTAGCACCCCTCATGTTCATGTTCGACCAACGCGCTCGTTTACAGTCTATCCCTTCTTCCCTTTTATCATTTGTCGACGACGGGCTTTGTATATCTCAAGCGAAGAACTATACTGACACTATTTCTTCCCTCAAATCAGCTTATTCCATCATTAATTCCATTTGCACCGATCTCGGACTGGTCGTTGAACACGACAAATCTGAGGTCTTTCACTTCTCCCGACGTCATAATGATTTGAATCCCCCCCTTGATCTATCCGATGTTGGCGGCCCCCTACTTCACCCCAAATGTTTCTGGCGGTACTTAGGGTTCTATTTTGACTGTCGACTTTCATTTCAAGAACACATTCGGTATTACTCCACCAAAGCATTATCCACAGTGAAAGCTATGAATATGCTGGGCAACTCCACCCATGGTCTCCTCCCTCTACAAAAACGCCTACTCTATAGGTCGTGTGTTGTCCCCGTGGCTACGTATGGATTTCGACTCTGGTACTTTGAAGGCACTCGTAACAAGGCGCTTCTCAAGTCTTTATCATCCATGCAAAGACGCGCGGCTCTCTGGATCACAGGTGCCTTCCGCACTTCTCCATCAGGCGGCGCTGAAGGCATTGCTGGACTCATTCCAATCCACCTTCATCTTCGTAAATTAGCTATTCGTTCGTTATATCGAGTCTCTACTTTACTCTCTAATCATGCGTTACGTTTTCTTCTATCTAAGGACTTTTCTCTTAACTCCCTCCCTCATCCCCAATCGCTTCGCCTTCTCACTCTGGCCAAAAAAGCTAAAGTCAAAGGCCCTCTTATCGATGTAGATAGTTCTCTTTCTCATCTTTCAGAATCATTTTCTCCATTCGCCCCTGAATCAAAACCCGGATCTCGTCTTATGGACATCTTTCCTGATTCTATTCACTTCCACCCATGCAATCGCTCGGATAAACACGAAATGTATAAACATGTATCATCTCTTGACTCCATTTTTTCTTCTTCTTCCTCTGATCGTAATTGTATCTCAGTTGTTACTGATGCTTCTGTTCCACTTGTAGGTTCCCTTCAGGCGGTTTCGGCGGCACATTTATATCGCGGTGGATGACAAGTGTCCCATGCAAAACAGGCTAGCGGTCGAGCGTCGTCTACTGACGCTGAACTCTATTCCATTCATATTGGCATCGCCAAGGCCATTTCTCTCCAGTGCGACCACATTATCCTCATCACCGACTGCCTCCCAGCAGCCAAGCTGGCAGTCAATCCCTCTATACACTCGAGTCAATCACACTCTATCCAAGTCTGCCGACTCCTATCCGACTGGCTCACGGCTAAACCCTCCCGTTCTATTGACTTCTGGGACGTTCCTTCCAAATGGCGTTGGAAGCCCCATCTTAAAGTCCACAAAGACGTCACCTCCACACGCATACATGCCCCCCCACAAGTAGGCGCCACTCTCAATTTCCTGCGACGCAAAATCACCAATGACTGCCAGAAATCTTGGGAGTCAACTTTCTGGAAGAAGTACTGTGGCAGCGGTTTCCTTCTTTCAAAGAAGAATCGCAAGTTCCTCACCCCTACCTACGTAAAGGGGGGCACTTGGCTTCTCTTAGCCAATAAATTGCCATCTTTATGTGCGCGTATGTCCCGCGCCATCCTCAGTCATGCTCCTATTGGAGCTTATCGCGAGAGGTTCTTCCCCCTCGAGCCCAAATCCTGTTGTTGTGGCCATCGCCTGGAAACACAACATCATATCCTGTGCTATTGCCCCCTATATCCTTTCTGCACTCAATGGGTGCAATGCACTTTTCCTCAGTATGAGTTCCTTGTCGAGTTTTTGAAAAAGAACCCGGCCGCTTTTGCCTTTACCAATCACGATACGCGTCCACCGCCGCCTCAAGCTCCTGTGCCCGCTGAACCAAATGAAGGTGAACTATATTCTTTCATCTCTTCTCTTTTCTTTTCCTTTGAGACTGATCTCTGTGTATGACACCTCGTTCTATAGTCTCTTTCGAGTCTTATCTATGTTGCTAGACTAATCGTGTATAGTCTCTGTCTTAAGCGGTCGGAGACCGCTTTGTGTACCCCAGCTTGCTGTAGTGTACTGTTTGTTTGTAATATTTATTTGAAAGCGGACTGTGATCGAGCACCGCTATATAAATTCATTGATTTTAAAAATAAAAATAAAAATGAAAATAAAAAAAGTTGAGGTATTTGCCGACCAGGTGCTTAGCGTTAGCGCTGGACTGAGAATCCCAAAGGTCGACCCAGATGGTGGCGGTGTCGGCTTTGGCGGAGTTACGCATGATGCATATGGAGGATACATTAGCGAATGTCTCCTTGAAGGGAGATAGATGCATACGGTCGGTGACGTGTTGTGGAGTGGTGCGGATGCCACTCGTGTAGTAAGGGACGTCCAGGATCTTGAGATAAGACCTGGACCTGGGGTGCTTGGTCTTCAGCTCAAACGGGGCAGTGAAGGCTGAAGAGAGGGAGGATTCGATCACCAATGCATCAGCATCAGTGGCAACGGAATTGGTGTACAACGATATGGTGTCATATGCCCGAGCAATGTTCTCGACGCAAAGCGAACTCTTCGCGCGAGTGAGGGAGTCATTGAGAAGGCACATGGCCTTGTGGTGGAGGTAGGTGATGTCACTGGAATTGCCAGTGAAATCAAGGAAGAGTTGACGTCGGGTGGGGCCTGACGTGGTCATGTGGGGCTTCTTTGCAGAAGGCGCATCAGCGAGGGCGGCCTGATGCATCGCAGCGACGCGATCAGGCTCGAGAGTGGGGTGGGACTGGGCTAGCTTGATGAGTGCTGCTGCAGATGCCGGGGTACGGGCTACCTCGGCAAATGACTTCTTAGCCACCAAGGGAGGGATGGGCGCTCGACGGGCTTGGCCATCAGACCTAACCTTAGGAGCGGGGGGCGCCTGAGTGGGCGCTTTGCCACTAGCGCGGGCCTTTGCAGGTGCCGGCTTGGGCGGTAGGGAGGGACGGGCCAGGGCGGGCCAACGATCCGGGGGGGGCAGGGTGGGCGCCTTTGGGGAACCCATGTCGATGTCACGTGGACCTGCTGAGTCAGCAGATCCATGGGTCGCCTCGTGGACGACGCACGTTGCTTTAGGGCCGGTCTCGGGCAGCCCACACTTGCGCCCGAGGTTGTACATTACATCCCCGAAATTGGTCAGCCTGCGAGAGCTGAGCGAGTGCGAGGAGAGGGGGGTGCCGTCGAGTTCCAGCTCGTCGACGATGACAAAGGCCGCCTTAGCCAGGCAAGTGACGGCTGCGGAAGCATCATCCTCTGCGATGGAGGAGTGGGATTCGGCACAATTCTCAAGCCACTTGAGGAATGTCTGGAGGTTGGAGAGAGCGCACTTCAGGGTGAGCTCCTTCTTCTTTCCCTTGGAGGAGGTCACTGATTCAGGCATGACAGGGGGAGCGTCGACAGGGTAGAAGGTAGTTCCACCGGCTGTGAAGGGTTTGAGTGGTGACAGAACGTCAGCCACTGGAGGAGCAACCGATGGTGACGGAACATCAGCGGTCAGTTGGGAGGGGCCAGGCAACAGAACGTCAGCCTGGGGGGGACCGAAGAACCCACGCATGTTGAGTGGGTTGTCATATGGGTCGAGGTGGTCGTCGTCGGCCATCTCGGTGATGTTGAGCTCGTCGTCGGAGATGGCGGACTCAGATTTGAATGTGGCAAACTGATTAGCAGTAGCTTTAGACTTGTGCCTACCCATATTACTGTAGATAGACGATGTAGGAATGCCTCAGAACAAACACCAACTTTCAATGGTGGTGGTAAGAGGACAAGGAGGGATGCACCGATTCTACTCTAGCTAACATGGGTAGGCATAAATCTAAAGCTGTCGCTCACGAAATCACGAACATGGACCTTTTTTTTTTTTTTTTTTTTAATCAATGAATTTATATAGTGGTGCTCGATCGCAGTCCGCTTTCAACTAGATATTACAAACAGACGGTACACTACAGCAAGCTGGGGTACACGAAGTGGTCGAAGACCGCTTAAGACAAGGACTATATATGATTAGACCAGTGAAATAGATAAGACTCGAGAGAGACTATAGAGCGAGGTGTTATACACAGAGATTGGACTCAAGAGAAAAGAAAAGAGATGAGATAAAGGAAAATAGTTCACCTTCATTTGGTTCGGTGGGCACAAGAGCTTGAAGTGGCAGTGGACGCGTGTCATGATTGGAGAAGGCAAAAGCGGCTGGATTCTTTTTCAAGAACTCGACGAGGAACTCGTATTGTGGAAAAGCGCATTGCACCCATTGAGTGTGGATGGGGTAAAGAGGGCAATAACACAGGATGTGATATCTTGATTCCAGACGATAACCACAACAACAGGATATTGGTTCGAGAGGGAAGAACCTCTCATGATAAGCTCCAATCGGAGCATGATTTAGAATGGCCTGAGTCATACAGGCGCATAATGATGGTGATTCATTGGCTAAGGGAAGCCACGTGCCTCCTTTGATGTATGTAGGAATGAGGAACTTGCGATTTTTCTTGGAGAGAAGGAAACTGTTGCCACGGTACTTCTTCTTCCAGAATGTAGATTCCCAGGATTTCTGGCAATCGTTGGTGGCTTTGCGTCGTAGAAAGTCAAGGGTGGCACCCATGTGAGAGGGGGTGTGTATTTGTGTGGAAGTGACGTCATTATGGACTTTGAGATGAGGTTTCCAATGCCATTTAGAAGGAATGTCCCAGAAGTCAATAGAGCGAGAGGGTTTAGCTGCGATCCAATTGGATAGAAGCCGACAGACTTGGATTGACTGTGACTGGCTTGAATGGATGGAGGGGTCAACTGCCAGCTTGGCTGCTGGGAGACAGTCGGTGATGAGGATGATGTGGTCGCATTGGAGGGAAATGGCTCATCCCTCCTTGACCTCTTACCACCACCATCTCTTAATTGGTGTGCAGTTAGACATCTAGTATACACCGATTCTACTCTAGCTAACATGGGTAGGCGTAAATCTAAAGCTGTCGCTCGTGAAATCGCGAACATGGACCTCGACTCTGACATCGCATCCGGTGATGATGAGCTTGACACCATCACAGAGGCCCCCAGGCCCTCCACCTCCACTCAGCTGGTCCGCACGATGGCGGACTTCAAGGCTGCTGCTGCCTCCATGAGGGCTGACTTTCAGCTGCCCTCACCCCTTCCCTCGGTGCCCACTGATGTTCCATTGCCAGCACCATCTACTCCCCCAGTGGCTGACGTTCTGTCGCCACTGAAACCCTACACTGTGGGCACACGCACGTTTGTGCCCATTACACCTCCTCCCCCTGCTGTGCCATCAGTCGTGCCATCCTCCCCTGGGACCGTGTCTGGAGATGATGCCATGGCCAAGCAGGCCTTTGAAGGCCTCAGGAAGTTCACGCGCTTCATGCGTGAGCTCCCTGACAATTCCCTCCTCGATGAGGAGTTTGCCAAAGCCTGCGCCAGCTACCTTGCTGGTGCAGTATACGAGTTTGATATGAGCGGGCACAGTAGTGCACGCATCTCCATGGGCGAAGAGTGGGCTGGCCGTGGCTGGACCAGCTTTTGCTCCTTCATGCAAGGCTTTGCTCGCTTTGTTGAGCCTGGGGCCTCTCCTAAAGACACACGCGTCACCCATGAGGCGACCCATGGATCCGCTGACAAAGCAGAACCACATGACATCCACATGGGCTCCCCTAAGGCACCCAAGCAAACACCCAAGGCACTGCGGCCTGCCCTGGCCCATCCTCCTGTACCACCCAAGCAAGCGCCCTCTAAGGCACGTGCTAGTGGCCCCCCCCGAGCGCCTGTGAAGGCGCCCATCCCCACTCCTGCTCTGGTGCCTCGTCAGTGCTCATTTGCAGAAGCCGCCCGTTCCGGCACTTCGGTGCTGCCTGTGTCGCTCATCAAGCTAGCGCAGGCAAACCCCTCCCTCGACCCTGATCGCATTGCTGCAATGCATCAGGCCGCTACTGCCACTGCTGGCTCTGCAAAGAAGCCACGCATGACCACCGCTGGGCCTACCCGCCGCAACTCTTCCTGGATTTCACTGGCAATGCCAGCAAAATCACTTATCTCCATCACAAGGCCATGCGCCTCCTCAATGATGCCCTCTCACATGCCAAGTCATCCTTGCGCATTGAGAACATCACCAAGGCGTACAGCACTATTGCGCTGTACACCTCTGCCATACACTCAGACTCCAACACCACTGTTGTTGAGTCTGCTATCCCCTCCGTCTTCACTGCCCCATTTGAGCTGAAGACGTGCCGCCCCAGGTCGAGGTCTTATCTCAAGATCCTCGATGTCCCCTTCCACATGAACGGCATCTGTACCACGCCAATCAACATCACTGACTGTATGCGATTGTCTCCATTCAAGGACACTTTTGCTGATGTTTCATCTGTGTGCATCATGTGCAACTCCCCCAAGGCCGACACTGCCACCGTTTGGTTTGACCTATGGGACTCTCAGTCAGGAGCTGGCACCAAGAAGCTCCTTAACAAGTACCTCAACTTCAACGGTATGCAGGCTGTCATTAAGCCTGCCCGTGCCCACCCCGGTGTTCCCCAGTGCCAGCAACACTGGCACTTTGGCCACTCTACCCCCACCTGCCGCAACCATGCACTCAGGTATTCCCAGTGTGGTGGTCCTCACCATAGTGAGAACCATCACTCCACATCATCGTGCTGTAAGGGGAGTCCAAAGGCAAACCCCCCTATCCTGCCCACACCCACCAGGGAGCCCTGTCCCCACATCTCATGTATCAACTGCAAGGGCGACCATGTAGCTGATGATCGAAAGTGCCCATTCTGGCGCCACCGGTTCGACCGTGATTGGCTTAGCCGTCACAAGGAGGACAATAGGAGGCCCTGGGGGTAGGTTGTGTACCTGTCAGATGTGCTCTGGACAGTCTACAAGTATTTGTGATTGATTTGTTGATGTGTGAAGTTAGAGTTGATGCAGAGGTTGCTTAGTCAGTTGTAGATCACCTGACTGGATGTTCAACTCTCCTGTGGACGCTTTCTTGACTCTCAGTCATTTACAGTTGTCCACAGGTGAGTACAAGTCTCTATCTTGTTAATACAGTCATTTACAGTTGTCCACAGATTCCTGTGTGAGTTGTGAGCTCCCTGGGCAATTTCTCTGGTTTCTAGGACCTCCCACACGTCCCCTGTGCGTCACCTTCTAACAGGTTATGGGCCCCGGCCTCTAGAAGCCTCAGACAACGACTTTTGCCTCATTTCATCCTCAACTGTCTTCCTCTTCTCCTATCCGCCGTTTTCGCGTTTTCTCCTTTGTTTTCGCGTCGCTCCAGTCACCTCCGCGCACACCCGTCGATCTCGCGTGTCTCCACGACTTCACCAAGTTTCGCTGCGTTCCGGCCATTTCTCATTCCACTATCCCACTTCCATTCCTAATCACTCTATTCTAATCCTAATATTCCTCTGCTCCTCCCATACCAACTGTTGCCCCGTTCTGCTCCGAACTTTGCCAGTCCGTCGATCCCACTGTTTGCCATGTATACCCCTCGTTACACGACCACCAACCCTTTCCTCGTCGCCCTACACCGCATTTCAGCTTCCTAGTCCGCCCAGATGTCTTCCTCTGGCCCCAACTTTGACAAGCTCAATGCCACCAACTACTCTACCTGGGCAGGCGAGATGCAGGCATGGCTCCAGGCCTCTGGCCTGTGGAGACTGGTCAAGGGTGAACTCCTAAAGCCTGAGATCCCTTCCCCCACTACCCAAGCCACCTTTGACTCTAGGGAGGCCTGGAATGCAAAGGCTGACAAGGCTGCTGGCTGGCTATATCTCATGGTAGAACCGGACCAGAGGGTTCACTTCACTGATAGGGATGATCCTGTCAAGATGTGGACAGATTTGCAAGCTGTGCACCTCCAGAGGCATCCTGGCACTCGTTTTAATGCCTATGATGACCTCTTCAACATCAGGAAGGCTGAGGACGAGTCCCTGCAGTCCCTCATCAACAGGGTGGAGGAGAGCATGAAGCAAATCCAAAATCTTCGCCCTGATGACTTTGACCTCAAAGGCCTGGATGAGGAGCTCACTTCTATGGCTCTAATCCGAGCCCTGCCCACTGAGGAGTACTCCTCTTTCATTTCCTCTCTCCTCCTCAAGGACAAACTTGACAAGGCTGCTGTGCATCAGGCCTTTGTCACTGAGGACACCCAACGTCACAGGAGGGCCATAGACCTTCCCTCTTCCTCCTCTGCGCTTTCTGCTGCCTCCAGAGGCTTCAAAATGGCGAAATCGACCGATCCATGTAGCTGGTGTCACAAAACTGGTCATACAGAGGCCAAATGCTGGAGAAAGGACAAGGATCGCCTCAAAGCTCAAGAGGACACTCAGAACGCACACCATCATTGGTTCAAGAAATATACCCCCTGTCGCATACCAATCAGATTAGCAGACAACTCTGTCATATATTCAGCTGGGATGGGTTCAGTGGTCTTTCACCCTGTTATGGGCAGAAAAATGGCTGGAGCGGTCGAGTTTTCACGTGTACTGCATGTTCCGGACCTCCGGAGTAATCTCCTGTCTCGTTTATACCTCACACGAAATAAGGGGTTCAATATATCGATTTCCTCGCATTCTATGGCCTTTAGACTCAAGGGAGAGACTCTCTTCACTGCCTCCATTGATTCCACCAACTCTGCTGTCCTCAATGGCACTACCATCGCTTCTGAGACTGCTTTTAGCATCTCCACACTTCCTGCTGACCTCTCACTCTGGCACCGTCACTTTGCACACCATAATTATGCTGATGTGAAGAAGATGATATAGCAGGAACTGGTTACTGGCCTCAAAATCGACTCCTCAGCTCAGCCTGATGCAGTTTGCAAGCCCTGCCTTGCTGGAAAGATGCACTCCCTTCCTTTCCTGCCCTCAGCCAACCACAATCGTTCCCCACTCGAGTTGGTGCACTCAGACCTCCATGGACCGCTCCCAGTGCCTACCCACAGTGGCTACAAGTACTGGATGACGTTTATTGACGATTCTACGCGTTTTCAAGCTGTCTACCTGCTTAGGGCCAAGTCAGAAGCCTTTGAAGCATTCAAGGAGTACAAGGCTTGGGCAGAGAACCAGCTAGGAGCGAAAATTCGCACTCTACAGGATGATAAAGGTGGTGAATACATGTCCAACGCATTTTTGCAGTTTACCAAGGACTGTGGCATTGAGAGGCGTCATTCCACTCGCAACAGGCCCCAGCAGAACGGCCTAGCTGAGAGAGCCAACAGGACTATGGGGGAACGCATTACAGCCATGTTAGCAGAGTCTGGACTCCCTCCCTCATTCTGGGGCCACTATATTGCTTCTATGGTCCATGTGTGGAATAGACTTCCTACAGCTCCTCTCCCCAACACTACACCCTTCCAGGCATTTTTCAAGCGCAAACCAGACGTTTCCCACCTCAGGGTATGGGGGTGCACTGCCTATGTGCATATACAGCGAGATAAGCGCAATTCCTTACAGCCTCATGTCGAAAAATGCGTTTTTATTGGTTATCCAACTGGCTACAAGGGCTGGCTGTTTTACAACCCCACCACTCGCCAAATTCGCATTTCTGAGCGAGCTGACTTTAATGAGAGGTACTTTCCATGTCTCACAGGCTCCAAATGCGACGATGTGCCGTCTTTTGCGCCCCCTAGACCTCCAGCACCTCCTCAATCTTCAAGTAGCTTTTCTCCACCTTTTCCTCCACTTCCTCCATCCTCTGGCTTTCCACTGCTCTCAGATGAAGGGGGTGATGTTGACCAGCCTCCAGAACATCGATCTGAGGCTCCTGAGCCACCTAGAGTGCCAGCTCGGACCCAGCAGCCCCCAGAGTCTCCCAGTCACTCTCCCAAGTCTGAGGAGCGATCCCTGCCTCCCAGTCCATCTGTAGAGCCCTCTGATGCTCCAGAGACTCCCAAGGCTGGTCCTAGTGTTCCTCTTTGATCTGGTGACTCCCCATCGGACTCTGATGATTCTGACATCTCCTATGCCACTCCTATTGGTCCAGCACCTCCCAGAACGCCTCCTCAGGTTCCTACACCACTTGCGCAGCCCCCACGGCCTCAGCGACGCTCCACACGACCTCCAGCACCCAGGACAGCCTACTGGCTACTGGGGAAACCTCTGCTCTTCCCTCCAAAGGACCAGGAGCAAGGAAACTATGTTGATGCTGACTATGAGGTTGTAGAGTTTGCTGGAAGTGTTTCTGGGCCTGATCCCCGCAACTACAAGGTTGCTATGAAGGCCCCGGATGCTGACAAGTGGAGAGAAGCCTGCAACACCGAAATTTTGACTCTAATCGCAAATGGGACCTGGGAGCTTGTTGAGCTACCTCCTGGGGCCAAAATCATTGAGTCTGGCTGGGTTTTCAAGTTGAAACTCAACCCAGACCAGTCTATTGAGCGCTATCGCTCTAGGCTTGTTGCAAAGGGCTATTCCCAGCGTCCTGGCTATGACTACACTGAGGTTTTTGCCCCTACATTTCGTCCTGCATCCCTGCGCCTTATTATAGCTTTGGCAGCCAAGGAAGGCTTCAAAATGCAATCTGTGGATATCTCCTCTGCATTCACCTATGGAGAGCTGGATGAGGACATTTACATGAGGCAGCCTGAAGGATATCACCAGGGAGGCCCAAACGTCGTTTGCAAGCTGCACAAATCGCTCTATGGCCTCAAACAGTCAGCCAAGCAGTGGAACAAGAAGCTACACACTGTGCTTGATTCCCTGGGTTTTAAACGACTCCAGAGCGACAGTTCCATCTACATCTACTCCAAGGGTGAAGTGAAGGTCATAGTGCCTGTTTTCATCGATGATATCACCCTTGTTTCGAAGAATGATGCTGCCATGGATGCCACAGTTCTGGAGCTGCAGAAACACTTCAAATTGCGCGATTTGGGAGCCACTACATTTCTCCTCTCTGTCCAGGTCAAGCATTGATTTGTTGATGTGTGAAGTTAGAGTTGATGCAGAGGTTGCTTAGTCAGTTGTAGATCACCTAACTGGATGTTCAACTCTCCTGTGGACGCTTTCTTGACTCTCAGTCATTTACAGTTGTCCACAGGTGAGTACAAGTCTCTATCTTGTTAATATAGTCATTTACAGTTGTCCACAGATTCCTGTGTGAGTTGTGAGCTCCCTGGGCAATTTCTCTGGTTTCTAGGACCTCCCACATGTCCCCTGTGTGTCACCTTCTAACAGTACCTGCCTCAATGCATCCCCCAACCCCGTCACTTCATTGCTGGGGCCACACATGCATGTAAGCTTACTGTTAGAGGTCTGCAAGTTGGACTTTAGTTTCATTTTGTTACTATGCCACGTTTCTTTGCCGTCAAGTAATGTACTGTATTCGGACAGGACTCTATATATTCCCGTCTTTGTAGTGTTTGGCTTAGGTAGTGGTACTTAGGTCCTGTACTATGTTGGCGGGCGCGGACTGCGACCAGGCACCATGTAATAAATCATCGATTTGAATAAATAAAAAAAAGGAGGAAAATGGCTTTGGCAATGCCGATGCGAATGGAGTAGAGCTCAGCATCCGTGGATGAAGCCTGACCGCTTCATCCCTCCTTGACCTCTTACCACCACCATCAAAAGTTGGTGTTTGATTAGACGTCTAGTTTTCATCGTATTTCTACCTGTTCTACATGGGTAAATGAAAGTCTAAGGCTAACCAGCCACCGCCCTGCTCCACCGAGTCCATCAATGCCTCCGACGACGAGCTCAACATCCCCAAGATGTCCGAGGACAAACATCTCGACCCCTATGACAACCCACTCAACGTGCGTGGGTTCTTCGGTCCCTCCCAGGCTGACGTCTCGTCGCCTGGCCCCTCCCAGTTGATGGCTGACGTCCCATCGCCATCGCCTGCCCCTCCAGTGGCTGACGTCCCGTCATCACTCCATCCCTACACCGTGGGTACACGCACCTTTGTGCCCATCACACCTCCCCCTGTGGCACCCGTGTCAGTGTCCTCCTCCAAGGGAAGGAAGAAGGAGCTCACTCTGAGGCTCGCCCTCAACAAACTCATATCCTTCCTTAAGTGGTTGGATACCATTGAAGACCCTGATGAAATCCTGGTCAACGACATGCAAGGCATGGTTACTTGTCTAGCCAAGGCCTCGAGTGCATTCGCCAAGGAGCTGCACATGGGCAGCATGTTGGTTACCTCGAACTCTCTCAATGCTCAAGGCTGGGAGACGTTCGCTGATTTCTTGGGGGCTTCGGCCAGAGATTCTCGACCGCGCCCTCCCCTAAAGCGACGCGCGTCGCCCACGAGGCGACCCATGGATCCACTGACTCAGCGGGTCCACATGACATAGACATGGGCTCTCCCAAGGCGCCCACTTTACCGCCCCCGGATCGTCGGCCCGCCCCGGCCCGTCCCTCCCTACTGCCCAAGCCGACGCCTGTGAAGGCCCGTGCTAGTGGCAAGACGCCCACTCAAGCGCCCCCCGCTCCTAAGCAAGCGCCCATCCCACCCTCGGTGGCTAAGAAGTCGTTCACTGAGGTTGCACGTACCCCGGCATCTGTGGCAGCACTTATAAAGCTTGCCCAGTCCCACCCCACCCTCAAGCCCAATCGCGTCGCCACAATGCATCAGGCTGCCCTCGCTGATGCGCCTTCTGCAAAGAAGCCGTGCATGACCACGTCGGGTCCCACCCGATGCCAACTCTTCCTTGATTTCACTGGCAATGCCAGTGATATCTCCTACCTCCACCACAAGGCCATGTGCCTCCTCAACGACTCCCTCACTCGCATGAAGAGCTCTCTTTGTGTTGAGAACATTGCCAAGGCGTACGACACTATTTCATTGTACACCAGCTCCATCACCACCGATGCCGAGGCATCGGTGATCGAGTCCGCCCTCCCATCAGCCTTCACCACCCCATTCGATTTGAAGACGAAACGACCCAAGTCCAGATCTTACCTCAAGATCTTGGACGTCCCTTACTACACAAGTGGCATCCGTACCACTCCTCAACATGTCACTGACCGTATGCGTGTGTCTCCTTTCAAGGAGACATTCACAAACATATCCTCCGTGCACATTATGTGCAACTCTGCCAAGGCCAACACCGCCACCATTTGGGTCGACCTCTGGGATTCTCAGTCCGGCGCTAACACCAAGCGCCTGGTTGGCAAATACCTCAACTTCGACGGTGTGCAGTCTATGATCAAGGCCACACGCACTCACCCCGGAACCCCCCAGTGTCAATGATGCTGGCGTTGGGGCCACACTACCACCACCTGTTGCAACTGCGCTCTCAGGTGTTCACAATGCGGTGGGCCACATCAGTCCGAGAATCACCGCACCACCTCCTCCTGCTGTAAGGGGTCACTGAAGGCCAACCCCCCCATCCAGCCCACACCCACCAGGGATCCCTGTCCCCACATCAAGTGCGTCAACTGCGGCAAGGAACATGCTGCAACTGACCACAAGTGCGTGTTCTGGCGCCACCGATTTGATCGGGATTGGCTGCAAAGTCATTCTGGTCCTGCCAGTCGGTCCCGGGCCTAGGGGGAGCTCCCTAGTGTCAACGTATCATCCCCCATCCATCGCCAGTCGCCGGATTGGCTCCCACCAACCTCAAGGCCTGCCTCCTGTTGCAGTGATATCGGTATTTGTTTCGCATCTTTGTATTTGTTACATGCCTAGCCCCCTTCTGCTGTCATCTCATGTATTGTTTCAGACAGGACTATTATATATTCCCAGTTGTTTACTTGTGTGTAGTCGGTAGCGGTATCGGTTCCATGTAGTAGATAGTCGGGCGTGGACTGCTATCGCACACCGCGTTATAAATTGGCGACCCCTGCGGGGTCACTTTGACATAAAAAAAAAAAAAAAAAAAAAAAGCCCAACCGCTTGCCTGTTTTGCATGAAACACTTGTCGTCCGCCGCAATATAGATGTGCTGCCGAAACTGCCTGAAGAGAACCTACAAGGGGAACAGAGGCATCAGTGATGACTGAAATACAATTATGATTCGAAGAAGAGGAGGAATAAACCGAGTCGAGAGACGAAACATGTTTGTACATTTTGTGTTTGTCCAAGCGATTACAGGGATGGAAATGAATGGAATCAGGAAAAATGTCCATAAGACAAGAACCAGGCTTTGATTCAAGAGAAAAGGGGGGAAAAGAATCAGAAAGATGAGGGAGAAAACTATCTACATCAATAATGGGGCCTTTTACTTTAGCTTTTTTGGCCGGAGTGAGAAGGCAAAGCGATTGGGGATGAGGAGAGGAATTAAGGGAAAATCGGTCAGATAAAAGAGAACGTAACGCATGATTAGAGGGTAAAGTGGAAACTCGATACGATGAATGAATTGCTAGTTTACGTAAATGGAGATGAATGGGAATGAGACCAGCAATACTTTCAGCACCACCGGATGGAGATGTACAGAAGGTGCCTGTGATCCATATAGCGGTGCGCCTTTGCATGGACAATAGGGATTTGAGTAGTGCTTTATTACGAGCACCTTCAAAGTACCAGAGTCAAAAGCCATATGTTGCTACTGGGACAACGCATGACCTATATAGAAGCCGTTTCTGGAGGGGAAGGAGGCTGCGGGTAGAGTTACCTAGCATACCCATAGCTTTCACAGTGGATAATGCCTTGGTAGAGTAGTAACAAACGTGCTCCTGGAATGAAAGTCGATGGTCGAAGTAAAATCCCAAATATCGCCAGAAGCATTTAGGATGAAGGATGGGGCCGCCAACTTCAGACAAGTCTAGAGGGGGATTTGAATCGTTGTGGCGACGAGAGAAGTGGAAGACTTCAGATTTGTCGTGTTCTACGACTAATCCAAGGTCAGTGCATATGGAGTTAATGATAGAGTAAGCTGCTTTAAGGGAAGAGGTTGTGTCAGTGTAGTTCTTCGCTTGAGATATACAAAGCCCATCATCAACAAACGATAAGAGAGAGGAAGGGATAGACTGTAATTGAGCGCATTGTTCGAACATGAACATAAGAGGCGCCAGATAAAGCGCCGATAATATAGGTGAAAGAGCCAAACCTTGCCCTACACCAACATCTGCGTCATGGGCGTCAGATAGAAAGGTATTCCACATATACTGAGTCGATCGACCTGTGAGGTAATGAGAGAAGAATTTAACGAGCTCAGGGCGAACCCTTGGCGTCGTAGGATGTCAGTGAGAATTTCGTGGTTAAGGGAAGGGAAAAATTGGGCTATGTCAAAAGCACAAATGCTCATGATCATACCTTTGGCCCAACCAGCCCGAATGATGTGTGTGAGGAAAACACCAGCATCCTCAGTCGACCGCTGAATAACTCCACCCATTTGGTTTGGATGAAGGACATTTAGAGATACCGCTTTGAATTGCATGCATCGTGCAATCATTTTTTCCAAAAGTTTGCCTAAAGTGTTAAGTAGTACAATGGGGCGGAAAGATTTGGGGGTATCATATGCCAGTTTATTCAGCTTGGGAATGATGATGGAGACCGAGTCTTTGAAATGACTCAGCCAATGAGAGAGACGTACGCACGCATTAGCAATAAGTATAATGTTCTTCAAGCAATCGTTATGAGCAACGATAGACTTCAGGTGTTTCCATGTAACATGGTCAGGTCCGGGCGCTGAGGAGTTAGCGCAGGATTGTAGGGATTGGGAGAGTTCAAGGGCAGAAAAGTTTGCCCAGGATCAAGAAGAAAGGGTTTTCATTTCATTTAGAATTTGAAGGCTTACTGGATGGCCCGATGCAGAATTGTATGACAAGTAGAGCGCATTCCACAAGTCTGGAAGGTCGTTACAAGGACATCCTTGGTATCAAATGCCCTCGATGGCAGGGAGTTTCCGTTGTTTGATCCACTCCATAAGGTCCCAAGGTCGTTTATTGTTGGAGGCAATTTCATGAATATGCTCATCGAAGAAAGAGCGCTTAGCAGTACGTGTGGCCATTCTAAACGCTCGCCAGTCCTTTCGGTTTTTCGATTTTCGATACGCAATCAGAGTTTCAGAACAGTGAAGAGTCCACCATTCTTTCGACCAGTTAGTGATCCATACAGTTTTAGAGTTCGAATTCCAAGACTTGGATATAATACTAGAGATAGAAAGGGAAATGTTGTCCAAACATGAAGTGGAATGAATGTTCGAACAATTTAAAGCCGCAAGATGCTCTGAGACCTGAGAAATAAAAGCGGTCTCTTCATCGCTATCTTTTGGGAGTACATGCTTTTTATAATTGATGTAATCAGGGCGAATTGGAAGATCCATAAGCAAAGGTGCGTGATCCGAGGGTAGTCTTGAATTTACATCGATGATATGTGAAGTAGAAATGTTTGCACAAAAAATGAGATCGATAACCATGTTATCATGATTTACAATGGACGAGAAATGGGTTGGGGAAAAAACGGTCGGTGTAGACCTAGAAAGATTGAAACAATCCACTAACTCCGTTAGAGTTATGGCGGACTGAGGGACATGGGAGGCTAAAGGATCCCATTCTGGGGAACAACAGTTGAAGTCGCCTCCCATGTATATTATATTGGGAATATCAATGAAATTTGTAGAGAGGAAATTTATCACCGATGATGACGAGTCAGAATATATGTTGAGGAAATGAATATAGTTACCCCTGTTAAATAAACCTAGGATTTGAATATCGCAATGGTTTACCCACTCTTGTCGAAGAATAGGTCTCATACGAGATAATCATCTGTGAACGTAAGTTAAAGTACGTGGACAAGGGTCGTTGGGCTTGGTAGGCCGAGCCATACACAGCCACTCCGGGTGTATAGGGGCACCTATGACATCATCCCCTTCAGGGTTAGTTATAGAAGGTGCTTTACGAATGTGGTTCCAGGGAGGTTCCTGTAGAAAAATAATGTCAAAGTCCAGCTTCCTGGACTCAAGAATGGTATCAACTAGGGCATAGGATCATCCCACGTTCTGCGAATATATACGAACAGACAAAATATGGTTGTTCTTACCGGACATATTTAAATGGCAACTCCGCCACCGGAGCAATTGGAATTAGCACGAACCGCATGTGCAGTGCGTGATTCGGCAGCTTTGTTAGAGTGCCAGGTCCAGTCGAACCTGTTTCTCCAAAATGGACATTTAGTATTGTTAGCATGATGATCGCCTTTGCAATTAAGGCACTTGAAGTTCTCAAAGTGAGGATACGGGATACCATCAGGGGTGGCATCACGAAGAGGGTTTGATTTATGATTGGCTTTACAACACCAAGCCATGGTTCGGTGATTCTCAACACGATGAGGGCCACCACAGATTTGACAATGTGCACCAAGGGCGCAACACGCATGGGTGGGGTGACCCCACCACCAGCAATTCCTGCACTGTGCCACACCTGGATGCATACTGGTTGCGTGGATAGTACTGATATGTCGACCAAAGTTAATAGTACAATTTACCAACGTCTTGGCTTTGGTACCATTTTGAGAATCCTAGATATCAAACCACACAACAGCTATGTCTGACTTAGGGGACGCTTTCATGACGTGAGGACGGGCAGCAAGGATAACGTTTTCGAACAATGACGATTGGCCAAGGGCTTGTTCGACAAAAGCAGGGGATAGAGGGTTGGATGAATTAGCTACCCAATAAGGGATGCCAACAATTTTTAGGAATGATTTAGATTGTGGGAGATGAGGCTCAATAGGGATAGCGTCTCCCAGTTGCTAGGCTTTTTTCAGCCAGGACTTGATGGTGTCAAGGTCACCAGGAGTAGCGACGCCCGAGGTGGTGATAGAAATGCCATTATATGATTCACGGACTGATTCAATGCGAAGTTTGGATTGGGCGGCAGTGAGGCCTTGGTTACAGAACTCAGACGCCTTGTTAAAGTCTTTTATGCGGTCGGCAATGATGTTGCCTTCGAAGGGAATAAGGACTTGACAGTGTGTAGGGCTGTGTGTAGTCATTTTCGGTTTAGTGCATGGAGCGCCTGTGGTCGATGTCGGTTCGGGAGCTTGGGACTGGGCGTTACCAAAACCGGCCTTGTACATAGCAAGGACTTTGTCATAAGGAAGTTCAGGGAAGGCAAGTATCATTTCTCGCATTTTAATCCTGTCAATATTGGATGAAGTAGAATTAGATGAAGTCGGCTGGACACCCTGTCGGGCGGTGTCAGCAAACGACGTCTTCTTGTTGAAGTGTTCCATAAGGGGTTTGATGGATGCCTTACGGTCAGGTTGGGGAATGGGATGCGGCATATCAGAGGCGTTATTAGAATTAGGTTTGGACGGCTGAGCCTGGCCATCAGAGGAGGGGCGCCCAACTGAACGCTCAAAGTTTCTGTTCCCGTTCCTTGGAGTCACATGGTGGGAAGATGGGGGAGGAGCCCGGGATACTCGGACAGAACCAGCATTAGGTTTAGAAGACGTGACGTCATTCTTTGCCTTTTGTGGGTTTGACACAGACAAGATGTCATGTGTTTTATCATAAGACGAGACGTCATTATGGGGTATGGGGAGGGTGCCCTCCAAGGAAGGGGCTTGATCGATATTCATGGTGTCATGATCGATGCGCTCTGTGAGATTAGTTTGCCCGACGACAATGCCAGGTGGAAATCGGGGGGTAGGGATGATTGAAGTAGGGGATTTACGTACTTTCTTTCCCTTGCCCTTACCCATAGGAAGGGGGGAAGAGTCAGTCATAGGAATGTCAGGTGGGGGGCTAAGATACTGTCTTAGTGCTTCGACGATAGTGAGTCCGCTTTCACCATTGATAGGCAAGCGGTCCCACCCTGAATCGAACATAGATGTTGGTAGACAATAAATGGGTTCCCCCATTTGGGGAAACCTTGGGTCTTTTTCACCCAGATGTAAGTCCAGGGCAGCTCAATGTTTGAAGAAGTTAGTAGCATACTTAAGTGCCTCAAGCGCTTTGAAAGCAGCTTCACCGACAAAAATATTTTCTTTGGTGGCTGTGTTGATAAATCCTTAAGATTTGGGAGTTGTGGCTGTGCAGGCCTAGACTCCTGTGGCTGTGTTCTGATGTCACCAATGACATCATGTATGACGTTAGGTGTGACGTCATTCATACTAGATGAGCCGGCAAAGAAAGTATCTGGAGTGCTGGATGGCACAGGTTTTGCTGACTCAGCGGATCCATGGATCACATGAGGCAAACTTAAGGTGGGAGGGGGTCCAAAGAACTGAGTGGTAGGTTCCCCATTTCTGATAATCCCATCCTCTTGGTCGCTCCACGCGTCTCCGTGAGAGTTCAGATTGAGAGGATCAGGTTTTTTTAACTCACCTATGAATCCCTCACCAAAAGGACAGAAAGGAATAGGTGATTTGAAGCCATCATAGGCACTCATTGACATCGTCCTTGATATGGCTTTAGGTGTAATATCCAACCGACGAGCATCACGAGCACAAGCTCGCTTGGCCTGTGATGACAGAGGGGGGGGAGTTCTAGGGGAAGAGTGTAATACTGCATGTGAAAGTGCAGCAGACATGATAATAGGGGAAGAGGGGGTAGAAGATTCAGATGAATCAGATTCAGTCTCACCACTTTCTTCATCGTCAGAGCCAGCCCTAGATGGGGCAGCAGACTTAGCGTCGTCATGGACAGAATGTCTAGTTGATTTGATGGAAAGTGCGGGCAACTTAGAGCGATCGCGCTTGTAAGTTGAGACACGTGTTTCAGTGTCAATGATGTTGATAGGGTCCGAAGATGGTGGAGGGGTACCCTTGAGGTCGACCCAATGCGATGGTTCAGTCATAGTGGTGTAATTCGTAGTCAATATGTATGTAGACACCATCAAAGAAATTGATGATGGTGGTTAGAGGGAAAGGAGGATGTCACGAACATGGACCTTGACTCCGACATCGCGTCTGGCAATGATGAGCTCAACACTATTGCAGAGGCCCCCAGGCCCTCCACCTCCACTCAGCCGGTCCGCATGATGGCGGACTTCAAGGCTGCTGCTGCCTCTATGAGGACTGACTTTC
This sequence comes from Leucocoprinus leucothites, assembly GCA_013368445.1. Lineage (NCBI taxonomy): Eukaryota > Fungi > Basidiomycota > Agaricomycetes > Agaricales > Agaricaceae > Leucocoprinus > Leucocoprinus leucothites. Next base: position 158,176 of record JAACJO010000032.1, read on the forward strand.
AGCTGCCCTCACCCTTTCCCTCGGTGCCCGCTGATATTCCATTGCCGGTGCCTTCTACTCCCCCAGTGGCTGACATCCCATCGCTACTGAAACCCTACACCATGGGCACATGCACGTTTGTGCCCATTGCACCTCCTCCCCCTGCTGTGCCATCAGCCGCGTTGTCCTCCCCTGGGACCATGTCTGGAGATGATGCCACGGCCAAGCAGGCCTTCAAAGGCCTCAGGAAGTTCACGCGCTTCATGTGTGAGCTCTCTGATGATTCCCTCCTCAACAAGGAGTTTGCCAGAGCCTGTGCCAGCTACCTTGCTGGTGCAGTATACAAGTTTGATATGAGTGGGCACAGCAGTGCATGCATCTCCATGGGTGAAGAGTGGGCCGGCCGTGGCTGGACCACCTTTTGCTCCTTCATGCAAGGCTTTGCTCACTTTGTTGAGCCCGGGGCCTCCCCTAAAGACATGCACATCGCCCATGAGGTGACCCATGGATCCGCTGACAAAGCGGAACCACGTGACATCCACATGGGCTCCCCTAAGGCACCCAAGCAAACACCCAAGGCACTGTGGCCCACCCTGGCCTGTCCTCCTGTACTGCCCAAGCAAGCACCCTCTAAGGCACGTGCTAGTGGCCCCCCCCGAGTGCCCATGAAGGTGCCCATCCCCACTCCTGCTCTGGCACCTTGTCAGCGCTCGTTTGCAGAAGCCACCCATTCCGGTGCTTCAGTGCTGCCTGTGTTGCTTATCAAGCTAGCACAGGCAAACCCCTCCCTCGACCCTGATCGCATTGCCACAATGCATCAGGCTGCCACTGCCACTGCTGGCTCTGCAAAGAAGCCACGCATGACCACCGCTGGGCCTACCCACTGCCAACTCTTCCTGGATTTCACTGGCGATGCCAGCGAAATCACTTATCTCCATCACAAGGCCATGTGCCTCCTCAACGACACCCTCTCACATGCCAAGTCATCCTTGTGTGTTGAAAACATCACCAAGGCATCCCTCCTTGACCTCTTACCACCACCATCTATTCGTTGGTGTGTTTTAAGACGTCTAGTTTACATCGTATCTTTGCCTATCCTACATGGGCAAGCGAAAGTCTAAATCTAGGGCCCCCCCCCGCCAATCTACCGAGTCCGCCGAGGCCTCCGCCGACGAGCTCAACATCGCTGAGATTTCCGAGGATGAACATCTCGACCCCTACGACGACCCCCACAATGTTTGCGGGTTCTTTGGACCTCCCCAGGCTGACAATTCGTCGCCTGGACCCTCTTCCCTGCCTGCCGCTGATGTTCCGTCGCGGTCGGTGGTTGCTCCCGTGGCTGACATTCCGTCGCCGTCCCCAAAACCCTTCACCGCCAGCGGACAGACGTTCTACCCCGTGAAGGCTCTCCCCCCCCCAGCACCACCGTCCGCTGTCTCCTCTGGGTCAACTGAGGAGTCTGTTGAGACCCGGGCTCTTGCTGGGATTCGTTTCTTCTCCCGCTTCATCGGGAACGTTCCCTCAGGCCCTCTTCCAGAGGCCACCACCGCCGTGATCATCCCGACTCTTGTTGGACTGGTTGTGGAAGTTCTCAACCGGGGCCAAGGCGACATGGCCCTCACCAATGAGCGAATGCGAGCCCAGGGATGGGACACATTTGTGGATTTCATTCGGGACTGTGCCACCAGAGTTGAGGGGGCCTACCCTAAACCTACACGCGTCGCCCGCGAGGTGATCCATGGATCTGCTGACAAAGCGGAACCACACGACATTAACATGGGCTCCCCTGAAGCGCCCAAGCAGACTCCCTCGGATCGTCGGCCCGCCCCAGCCCGTCCCACCTTACCGCCCAAGCAAGCGCCTGCTAAAGCACGTGCTAGTGGCCCCCCCCAAGCTAGAGTCAGGTCTGATGGCCAGGCTCAGTGAGCGCCCACCAAAGCACCCCCTCCTCCCACCTCGGTCAAGAAATCCTTCACTGAGGCGGCCCGCCTCGCCGGGGTTGCGTCACTCATTAAGTTGGTGCAATCCCACCCCGATCTCGACCCTGATCGCATCACCGCTATGCATCAGGCCACCCAAGCCACTGCCCCCGCCACTCGGAAGCTGCGCATGACAACCGCGGGCCCTACCCGCCGCCAACTTTTCCTCGACTTCGTCGGCAATGCCGATGAGGTCACCTATCTCCATCACAAGGCTATGCGCCTTCTCAATGACTCCCTCTCCCGCGCCAAGTCGATCTTGCGTGTGGAGAACATCACCAAGGCGTACAGCACGATCACGCTGCACACCTCCTCCGTTCCCTCTGATGCCGACTGTGACATCATTGAGTCCTCCATCCCCTCCGTCTTCACCGCCCCCTTTGCGATCAAGACGCGCCGCCCCAGGTCGAGGTCCTACCTCAAGGTCCTCGACGTCCCTTACTTCGTGAACGGTGTCCGCATCACACCGAATCACATGACCAACCACATGCGACTGTCCGCCTTCAAGGACATTTTCGCAGATGTTTCCTCCGTGCGCATTATGCACAACTCCACCAGAGCCGACACCGCCACTGTCTGGTTCGACCTCTGGGACTCTCAATCAGGAGCGAGCGCCAAGAAGCTCCTGGGCAAGTACCTTCACTTCGAGGGTGTGCAGTCTGTCATCCGGGCTACGCGCGCTCATCCAGGCAGTCCTCAGTGTCAGCGTTGCTGGCACTGGGGGCATTCTACCTCATTGTGCTGCGCCCGCACGCTGCGATGCGCCACCTGCGGCGGTCCTCATTGTACTGAGAACCACCGCTCCCACTTGAGCTGTTGTAAGGGGAGTCCAAAGGCCAATCCCCCAATTCCACCCACCCCCGCCAAGGATCCCTGTCCTCATATCAAGTGCATCAACTGCGCCAAGTCGCATGCAGCTGACGATCGCAAATGCCCATTCTGGCGACACCGGTTTGACCGGCTTTGGCTTGAAAACCATTGTCACGATGCCGCTCGGTCGCGTCTGTAGGGTTCTCTTCCCTATACGTCGCATTGTCCGCCCCCGCGCTGTGCGTGGTGGGCCCTGGAGATCCATGCCGTGCACGTCCATCTGCTGGTAAAACAGAACAACCCGACTTGTATTGTATTATGCTTTCATTTCGAACTATGTATCACTGCGTGAAGATGTCATTTGTACTAGGTGGACTTTGGACTCGTATTTATACCTAGTTATGTAGATGTGTAGTTGGTAGTGGTACTTTCTGCATGTTGTAGTAGTTGGGCGCGGACTGCTATCGCGCACCACGTTATAAATTTGCGACCCCGGAGGGGTCGCATTGATTAAAAAAAAAAAAAAAAAAAAAAAAACATCACCAAGGCATACAGCACTATCCCACTGTACACCTCTGCCATACCCTCGGACTCCGACACCACTGTTGTTGAGTCTGCTATCCCCTCCATCTTCACTGCCCCATTTGAGCTGAAGACGCGCCACCCCAGGTCAAGGTCTTATCTCAAGATCCTCAATGTCCCCTTCCACATGAACAGCGTCTGTACCATGCCGATCAACATCACTGACTGTATGCAATTGTCTCCATTCAAGGACACTTTTGGTGATGTTTCATCTGTGCACATCATGCACAACTCCCCCAAGGCCGACACCACCACTGTTTGGTTTGACCTATGGGACTCTCAGTCAGGAGCTGGTGCCAAGAAGCTCCTCAACAAGTACCTCGACTTCAACAGTATGCAGGCCATCATTAAGCCCACCCGTGCCCACCCTGGTGTCCCCCAGTGCCAGCGTTGCTGGTGCTTTGGCCACTCTACCCCCACCTGCTGCAACCATGCACTCAGGTGTTCCCAGTGTGGTGGTCCTCACTGAAGTGAGAATCATTGCTCTACATCATCGTGCTGTAAGGGGAGTCCAAAGGCAAACCCCCCTATCCTGCCCACACCCGCCGGGGAGCCCTGTCCCCACATCTCATGTATCAACTGCAAGAGTGACCATGCAGCTGATGATCAAAAGTGCCTGTTCTGGTGCCACCGGTTCGACCGTGATTGGCTTAGCCATCACAAGGAGGACAATAGGAAGCCCCAGGGGTAGGTTGTGTACCTGCCTCAACGCATCCCCCAACCCTGTCTCTTCATTGCTGGGGCCACACATGCATGTAAGCTTACTGTTAGAGGTCTGCAAGTTGGACTTGTAGTTTCATTTTGTTACTATGCCATGTTTCTTTGCCGTTGAGTAATGTACTGTATTTGCATCCTCCTTTCCCTCTAACCACCATCATCTATTTCTTTGATGGTGATTTATACTACATTGACTACAAATTCTACCATTATGACTGTACCATCTCCATGGGCTGATCTTACGGGTACCCCACCACCGTCTTTGGACCCTATGAACATTGCCAACACTGAAACACATGTCTCAACCAGCAAGCGCGACCGCTCTTCATTGCCCACTCTCTCTATCAAATCCACCAAGTACTCTGTCCACAGTGATGCAAAGTCCGCCGCCACCTCCAGAGCTGGCCCTGATGAAGAAGAAAGTGGTGAGAGTGATTCTGATTCATCTGATGCTCCAAACCCCTCCTCTCCTACAAACGCTCGCGCTGCACTATCCCATGCAGTGTTGCACTCATCTCTCAGAACCCCTTCTCCCTCATCACACTCAAGGTGAACTTGTGCTCGATGAAGGCTGGATATCACACCCAAAGCTATATCAAGAACAGCATCTATGAACATGTATGATGGCTTCAAGTCGCCTATTCCTTATCGCCGCTTTGGTGAAGGGTATATAGGTGAGCTCAAACCAGCTGATCCTCTGAACTTGAGCTCACACGGGGATGCATGGGGCGACCAAGAGGATGGGACATTCGAAGATGGGGTGCCGACCAGTAGGTTCTTTGGACCCCCACCCACCTTAAGGCTGCCTCATGTGATCCATGGATCCGCTGAGTCAGCAGAACCTGTGCCAACTGGCACCCCAGCTACCTTCTTTGCCGGTTCACCCAGTACTAATGATGTCATATCTGATGTCACACATGATGTCACCGGTGATGTCATTGCACAGCCGCAGGAATCTAGGCCTGCACAGCCACAACTTCTGGATCTTAAGGATCCATCTAATACAGCCACCGAAGAAACTTTGATTGTTGGTGAAGCTGCCTTCAAAGCGCTCGAGGTGCTCAAATTTGCTACTAATTTCTTCAGACACTGTGCTGTGCTCAATCTGTGGCCCGGAGACAAAGACCCAAGGTTTCCCCAAATGGGGGAACCTATTTTTTGCTTACTAACATCTATGTTTGAGTCAGGCTGGGACCACTTACCCATCAATGGCGAAAGCGGACTCACGATTATTGAAGCACTGAGACAATATCTCAGCCCTCTCCCCAACATCCCTATGATGGACTCTTCCCCCCCCCCACAGGGTAAGGGTAAGAGTAAGAGAGTACATAGATCCTCCCCATCATCCATCCATACCCCCAAATTCCCGCCTGGCATCGTCGTTGGGCAAACTAATCACACAGATCATTTTGACCATGAAGCCATGAACATTGATCAAGCCCCTCTCACTGAGGGCAAACCTCCTCCTCCCCAGAATGACGTCTCGTCTTCTGGTAAGGCACATGATGTCTTGTCTGTGTCAGGTCACCAACAGGCAAAGAATGACATCACATCTTCGAAACCTGTTGGTCCTATCCAAGTATCCCGGGCTCCTCCCCTACCGCCTCCCAATCATGTGACTCCAAGGAATGGGAATAGGAACTTTGAGCATTCAGTCGGGTGCCCTTCAGCTGATGGTCAGGCTCAACCATCAAAACCCCATACTAAGAACGCCAGCGCTTCTGAATTGCCAACCCCTATTCCCCCTCCTGACTGTAAGGCATCCACCAAACCCCTTATGGAACACTTCAACAAGAAGAGTGCATTGTTCGCTGATGCTGCCCGATGGGGTGTCCAGCCAACTACCCCTTCCTCCACTTCCTCCAATATTGATAGGGTTAAGATGCAAGAAATGATACTCGCCTACCCTGAACTTTCCTACAACAAAGTCCTTGCTATGTACAAGGCCGGTTTCAGTAGCGCCCAGTCCCAAGCGCCCGAACCGACAATGACCATGAGTGCCCAACGCGCCAAACTGAAGATGACCACACATGGCCCTACACATTGCCAGGTCCTCATCCCTTTTGAGGGAAGTATTATCGCTGACCACATCAAAGACTTTAATAAGGCGGCTGAGTTCTGCAATCATGGTCTTACAGCCACTCTATCCAAACTGCATGTTGAATCTGTTCGTGAATCGTATAATGGACTCTCTATCACCACATCAAGTGTTGCTACCCCCGCAGACCTTGACACCATAAAATCCTGGCTGAAAAAAGCCTGGCAACTCGGAGACGCTATTCCCATCGAGCCCCATCTTCCACAATCCAAATCATTCCTTAAGATTGTTGGTGTCCCTTATTGGGTAGCCAATTCATCTAATCCCCTCTCCCCCACATTTGTCGAACAGGCCCTTGGCCAATCCCCCCTATTTGAAAACATCATTCTTGCTGCACACCCTCACATTATGAAAGCATCCCCTAAATTGGACACAGCTGTAGTGTGGTTCGACATTTGGGACTCTCAAAATGGTACCAAGGCCAAGACATTGGTTAACCGTACCATTAACTTCAGTCACCATGTCGGCACTATTCGCGCTACTAGTATGCACCCAGGCATTGCGCAATGCAGGAACTGTTGGCGGTGGGGTCACCCCACCCACACGTGTCGGGCTCTTGGGGCTTGCTGTCAAATATGTGGAGGTCCTCATCATGTTGAGAATCATTGTTCCATGGCTTGGTGCTGTAAAGCCAACCCCAAATCAAACCCCCCTTGTGAGGCTACCCCTGACGGTATCCCATGCCCTCATCATGACAATTTCAAATGTCTCAACTGCAAGGGTGATCATCATGCTAATGATTCTAAATGTCCATTCTGGAGAAACAGGTTCAACAGGACCTGGCATTCTAACAAAGCCGCTGAATCATGCACTGCACATGCTGTTTGTGCTAACACCAATCACTCCGGTGGCGGAGTTGCCGTTTAAATATGTCTGGTAAGAACAATGTTATTTCGTCTGTTTGTATCTATTTGCAGAACGTGGGATGCTCCTATGCCCTAGTTGATACCATTCTCGAGTCCAGGAAGCTGGACTTTGACATTATTTTTCTACAGGAACCTCCTTGGAATCACATTTGCAAAGCACCTTCTACAACTAACCCTGAAGGGGATGATGTCATAGGTGCTCCTATCCACCCTGAATGGCTGTGTATGGTCCGACCTACCAAGCCCAATGACTCCCGTCCACAAACTTTAACCTATGTTCACAGACAACTACTTTGTATGAGACCCATCCTTCAACAGGAGTGGGTAAACCATCGCAACATTCAAATCCTAGGCTTGTTCAACCAGGGTAACTACATTCATTTCCTTAACATATATTCCAATTCATTATCATCAGTGTTAAACTTTCTCTCTACAAACTTTATTGATATTCCCAACATTGTATACATGGGGGGTGATTTTAATTCCTGTTCTCCAGAATGGGATCCTTCAGCCTCATACGTCCCTCAATCCACCATAACTCTAATGGAGTTAGCAGATTGTTTCAACCTTTCCAGGTCTATACCGACCATTTTCTCTCCAACCTATTTTTCTCCTATTGAAAATCATGACAATTCTGTTATCGATCTCATTTTTTGTGCTAATGATTCCATTTCACATATTATTGATGTAAATTCGAGACTGCCATTGATCATACACCTTTACTTATCGATCTTCCAATTCGCCCAGATCATATTAATTATAAAAAATGTGTATTACCAAAAGATAGCGATGAAGAGACTGCCTTCATTTCCCAGGTCTCAGAGCATCTTGCGGTTCTGGATTGTTCGAACATTCATTCCACCTCTTGTTTGGACAATATTTCCCACTCTATTTCTAGTATTCTATCCAACTCTTGGAATTCGAATTCTAAAACCGTATGGATCACTAACTGGTCAAAAGAATGGTGGGCTCCTCACTGTTCTGAGACTTTACTTGTGTACTGGAAATCGAGAGATCAAAAAGATTGGCAAGCATTTAGGATGGCTACATGAGCCGCCAAACGCTCTTTCTTCGATGAGCGTATTCACAAAATTGCCTCAACCAACAAACGACCCTGGGACCTTATGGAATGGGTCAAACAACGAAAACTACCTGCCATTGAGGGCATCAGGTACCAAGGATGCCCTTGTAATGACCTTCTGGATCTGTGGAATGTGCTTCACTCATCATACAACTCTGCGTCGGGCCATCCGGTAAGCCCTCATATTCTGAATGAAATGAAATCCCTTCCTTCTTGATCTTGGGCAAACTTCTCTGCTCTCGAACTCACTGAATCCCTACAATCTTGTGCTAACTCTTCAGCACCTGGCCCTGATCATGTCTCATGGAAACATCTGAAGTCCATCGTTGCACATAATGATTGCTTGAAGAATATTCTATTAATCGCTAACATATGTGTACGTCTTTCTTACTGGCTGAGTCACTTCAAAGACTCGGTCTCTATCATCATCCCCAAGCCAATAAACCGGCCTATGATACCCTGAAAGTGTTCCGCCCTATTGTCCTACTAAATACTTGAGGCAAACTAATCAAAAGATGATCACACGCTGCATGCAATTTGAAGTGGTATCCTTAGACGTCCTTCATCCAAACCAAATGGGCAGAGTTATTCAGCATTCCACTGAGGATGCCAGTGTTTTCCTCACTCACATCATTCGGGCTGGTTGGGCCAAAGGTATGATCACTAGTGTTTGCACTTTTGACATCGCCCAATTTTTCCCTTCTCTAAATCACGATATTCTTACTGATATTCTACGACACCAGGGTTCGCCCCAGAGCTCGTAAAATTCTTCTCTCATTACCTCATAGGTCGATCGACTCAATTCATGTGGAACACCTTCCTGTCTGATGCTCACAATGTGGATGTTGGCATAGGGCAAGGTTCAGCTCTTTCACTCATACTATCAGTGCTTTATTTAGTGCCTCTCATGTTTATGTTCAAGCAACACACTTGATTACAATCTATCCCCTCCTCCCTTTTATCTTTTGTTGATGATGGGCTTTGTATATCTCAAGCGAAGAACTATACTGACACAACCTCTTCCCTTAAAGCAGCTTACTCCATCATTAACTCCATATGCACCGACCTCGGATTAGTCGTTGAACATGACAAATCTGAAGTCTTCTACTTCTCTCACCATCACAATGATACAAACCCCCCTCTGGACCTGTCTGAAGTCGGTGGTCCCATCCTTCATCCTAAATGCTTCTGGTGTTACTTGGGTTTTTATTTTGACTGTTGACTCTCATTCCAAGAACACATTCGCTATTACTCTACCAAGGCATTATCCACTGTGAAAGCTATGGGTATGCTAGGTAACTCTACCCGTGGCCTCCTTCCCCTTCAGAAACAACTTTTATATAGGTCATGTGTTGTCCCAGTGGCAACATGTGGCTTTTGACTATGGTACTTTGAAGGCACTCATAACAAGGTGCTACTCAAGTCCCTCTCATCCATGCAAAGGCGTGCGGCTATCTGGATCACTGGCACCTTTCGTACATCTCCATCTGGTGGTGCTGAAAGTATCACTGGTCTTATTCCTATTCATCTTCATCTCTGTAAATTAGCCATTTGTTCATCGTATCGAGTTTCTACTTTACCCTCTAATCATGCATTATAATCTCTTTTATCTGACCAATTCTCTCTTAATTCCTCCCCTCATCCCCAATTGCTTCGCCTTCTCACTCCGGCCAAAAAAGCTAAAGTAAAAGGCCCTATTATTGATGTAGATAATTCTCTCTCTCATCTGTCCGATTCTTTTTCCCCTTTTTCTTCTGAATCTAAGCCTGGTTCTTGTCTCATGAACATCTATCCTGATTCCATTCATTTCCATCCTTGTAATCGCTTGGACAAACATGAAACATATAAGCATGTATTGTCTCTCAACTTGGTCTTTTCCTCTTCTTCTTTGAATCGTAATTGTATTTCAGTGGTCACTGATGCATCTGTTCCTCTTGTAGGTTCCCTTCAGGCGGTTTTGGCAGCACACTTATATTGCAGCAGATGACAAGTGTCCCATGCGAAACAGGCAAGCGGCTGGGCTTCATCCATGGATGCGGAACTCTACTCCATTTGTATTGGCATTGCTAAAGCCATCTCCCTCCAGTGCGACCATATCATCCTCATCACCGACTATCTTCCAGCAGCCAAGCTGGCAGTTGATCCCTCTATCCATTTGAGTCAGTCACAGTCTATTCAAGTTTGCCGGCTTCTTTCCAACTGGCTTACAGCAAACCATCATGCTCCATTGACTTCTGGGATGTACTGCCCAAGTGGCACTGGAAACCCCATCTTAAAGTCCATAATGACATCACCTCCATGTGTATACACGCCCCTTCCCACACAGGTGCCACCCTCGACTTTCTATGACGCAAAGCCACCAACGATTGCCAGAAATCCTGGGAATCCACATTCTGGAAGAAGAAGTACCACGGCAACAGTTTCCTTCTTTCAAAGAAAAACCACAAGTTCCTCATTCCCACCTACATCAAGGGAGGCACGTGGCTTCCTTTAGCCAACAAATCACCATCACTATGCGCTCATATGACTCGGGCCATTCTAAATCATGCTCTGATTGGAGCATATCGCAAAAGATTCTTCCTCTTGAACCTAAATCCTGTCGTTGTGGCCATTGCCTGGAAACACGACATCATATCCTATGCTACTGCCCTCTATATCCCATCCGTACTCAATGGGTGCAATGTGCTTTCCCTCAGTATGAGTTCCTCGTCGAGTTCTTAAAAAAGAACCTGGCCACTTTTGCTTTCACCAATCATGACACATGTCCACCACTGCTTCAAGCCCCTGTGCCTGCCGAACCAAATGAAGGTGAACTATATTCTTTTATCTCTTCTCTTCTCTTTTCTCTTGAGTCTGATCTCTGTATATAACACCTTGTTCTATAGTCTCTCTTGAGTCTTCTCTATTTTGCTGGACTAATTGTGTATAGTCTATGTCTTAAGCGGTCTCCGACCGCTTCATGTACCCCAGCTTGCTGTAGTGTACCATCTGTTTGTAATATTTAGTTGAAAGCAGACTGCGATTGAGCACCGCTATATAAATTCATTGATTAAAAATAAAAAATAAAAAAAAAAGTACTGTATTTGGACAGGACTTTATCTATTCTCATCTTTGTAGTATTTGGCTTAGGTAGTGGTACTTAGGTCCTGTACTATGTTGGCGGGGCACGGACTGCGACCGGGCACCGCACAATAAATCATTGATTTTTTTTAAAAAAAAAAAAAGAGTGAAGAAGTGGAGCCCAGCAAGAGCCCAAGTCTCAACAGACTCCTCAGTTGACCCAGAGGAGGTGGCAGACAGAGGTGCTGGTGGAGGAGGAGTGATGGGCATGAATGTGTGAGTGCCCACAGTGTAGGGTTTCAGTGGCGACAGGACGTCAGCCACTGGGGAAGGAGCTGGCTGTGACGGGATGTCAGCAGCAGGCAGGTGGGAGGGGCCAGGCGATGAAACGTCAGCCTGGGGAGGACCAAAGAACCCATGAACATTGTGGGGGTTGTTGTATGGGTCAAGATGTTCATCCTCAGACATCTCAGGGATGTTGAGCTCGTTGTTGGAGGCGTTGACGGACTCAGTGGAGCGGGGCAGAGGCCTGTTAGACTTAGATTTGTGTTTACCCATGTAGCTACAAGTAGATGCAGTAGTATTGAGCTCTAATTGCAACACACCAACTTTTGATCGTGGTGGTAAGAGGTCAAGGAGGGATGCTGCAAACGAGCGCTGACAAGGTGCCGGAGCAGGAGTGGGGATGGGCACCTTCATGGGCGCTTGGGGGGGGCCACTAGCGCATGCCTTAGAGGGCGCTTGCTTGGGCGGTACAGGAGGATGGGCTGGGGCGGGCCACAGTGCCTTGGGTGTTTGCTTGGGCGCCTTAGGGGAGCCCATGTGGATGTCACGTGGTTCTGCTTTGTCAGCGGATCCATGGGTTGCCTCATGGGCAACGCGTGTGTCTTTAGGGGAGGCCCCGGGCTCAACAAAGTGAGCAAAGCCTTGCATGAAGGAGCAAAAGGTGGTCCAGCCACGGCCAGCCCACTCTTCACCCATGGAGATGCATGCACTGCTGTGCCCGCTCATATCAAACTCGTATACTGCACCAGCAAGGTAGCTGGCACAGGCTCTGGCAAACTCCTCATCGAGGAGGGAATCATTGGAGAGCTCACACATGAAGTGTGTAAACTTCCTGAGGCCTTCGAAGGCCCACTTGGCCATGGCATCATCTCCAGACACGGTCCCAGGGGAGGATGGCGTGACTGACAGCACAGCAGGGGGAGGAGGTGTAATGGGCACAAACATGCATGTACCCACAGTGTAGGGTTTCAGTGGCGACGGGACATCAGCCACTGGGGGAGTAGAAGGCACTGGCGATGGAACATCAGTGGGCACTGAGGGGAAGGGTGAGGGTGGCTGAAAGTCAGCCCTCATAGAGGCAGCAGCAGCCTTGAAGTCCGCCATCGTGTGGACCGGCTGAGTGGAGGTGGAGGCCTGGGGGCCTCTGCGATGGTGTTGAGCTCATCATCGCCAGATGCAATGTCGGAGTCAAGGTCCATGTTTGCGATTTCACGAGTGACAGCTTTAGATTTACGCCTACCCATGTTAGCTAGAGTAGAATCGGTGTATACTAGATGTCTAACTGCACACCAACTAAGAGATGGTGGTGGTAAGAGGTCAAGGAGGGATGGCCTCCAGTTGCAGTGATATCGGTATATGTCTCATTTCCTTTCTTTCGTTACATGCCTAGCCCCCCTTCTGCTGTTGTCTCATGTATTGTCTCGGACAGGACTCTTATATATTCCTGGCTGTTTACTCTTGTGTAGTCGGTAGCGGTATCGGTTTCCCTGTAGTAGATAGTCGGGCACGGACTGCTATTGCACACTGCATTATAAATTGGTGACCCCTCCAGGGTTGCGTTGACTTAAAAAAAAAAAGAAAAATGGCCTTGTAATGGAGGTAGGTGATATCACCAGCATCGCCAGTGAAATCGAGGAAGAGTTGGCATTGGGTGGGGCCCAATGTGGTCATGCAGGGCTTCTTTGCAGAAGGTGCATCAGCAAGGGTGGCCTGATGCATTGCAGTGATGCAATCAGGCTCGAGGGTGGGGTAGGACTGGACTAGCTTGATAAGCACTGCCACAGATGCCAGGGTGCAAGCAGCCTCAGCAAACGACTTCTTAGCTGCCAAGGATGGGATGGGCGCTCATTGGGCTGGGCCCTCAGGCCTAGCCTTGGGAGTGGGGGGTGCTTGAGTGGGCGCTTTGCCACTAGTGCAGGCCTTTGCAGGTGCCGGCTTAGGCAGTAATGAGGGATGGGCCAGTGAGGGCCGATGATCCAGGGGCGGTAGAGTGGGCACCTTGGGGGAGCCCATGTCAATGTCACGTGGACCCACTTTGTCAGCGGATCCATGGGTCGCCTCATAGATGATGCACATATGATTAGGGTGGGCCTCCTCGACTCTAGAGGCACAGTCCCACAGGAAGTCAGCAAATGTGTCCCATCCTTGGGCACACATTTGCTCGCTGTCGAGGGCCATATCACCTTGCCCCGGTTGAAGATCTCTGCAACCAACGTGACGCGAGTCAGGACAATCACGGCTGTGGTGGCCTCCAAGAGGGGACCTTGAGGGACACTCGCAACGAAGCAGGTGAAGAAGCAGAGCCCAGCAAGAGCCCAAGTCTCAACAGACTCCTCAGTTGACCTGGAGGAGACAGCAGACAGAGGTGCTGGGGGAGGAGGGGTGATGGGCACAAACGTGCGGGTGCCCACAGTGTAGGGTTTCAGTGGCGATGGGATGTCAGCCACTGGGGGAGGAGCCGGCTGTGACAGGACATCAGCAGCATAGTGGGAGGGGCCAGGCAATGGGACATCAGCCTGGGAAGGACCAAAGAACCCACAAATGTTGCGGGGGTCATTGTATGGGTCGAGATGTTCATCCTCAGACATCTCAGGGATGTTGAGTTCATCATTGGAGGCATTGACGGACTCAGTGGAGTGGGGCGGTGGCCTATTAGACTTATATTTGTGCTTACCCATGTAGCTACAAGTAGACGCAGTAGTATTGAGCTCTAATTGCAACACACCAACTTTCGATCGTGGTGGTAAGAGGTCAAGGAGGGATGTGTACTTCAGCTCTCCTCTGAAGCTGCTGGTGACCTTGCTGTTCAGCCTCTTCCCATCTTCTACACAAGTCAGCCATTGCATCTTCTAAGTTCTGTACAACAGGTAGTGGTGGAGCTATATGTCTACCCTGTGGTTGACCTCTAACTGGAGCAGCTGGTATTTCAAGGGGTCTATTAAATCCTTCAGATATTACTACCTGTGGAATTTGGGAAAGTTGTGGAATAGTAGGCAGTGGTGCATTAAGATGAGCAGGAATATGTGTCTGAGGAATCTGAAGAGCAAGAAGTGCTTTTTTTTTTTTTTTTTTTAAATCAATGAATTTATATAGTGGTGCTCGATTGCAGTCTGCTTTTCAACTAAATAATACAAACAGATGGTACACTACAGCAAGCTGGGGTACACAAAGCAGTTGAAGACCACTTAAGACATAGACTATATATGATTAGTCCAGCAAAATAGAGAAGACTCGAGAGGAGCAAGAAGTGCTCCATGGTTCAGTGGTTGCTGAATAGGGGTAGGTGAGACAGGACGTAATTGTGGTGGAAGTGGTAATAGTCCATTGTTTATGCAATCTTATCATGCTTCAGGGCTTGTCATCTGACATTGTTCACACTCTTCTGCACATGCAGCTTCATGTTGATGTTCAGGAGTGGTGGGAGGTGAGGGATCCCTAGATTATATATAGTCATAGCTGAGAATCTATAATAATGCAGATATATATAACAACACACTCACATGATCAAGTCCAGTCTTTGGATGTGTATAATAAAGAATACACCAACAAAGTCTCTATTAATTTATCAGAATGACATGTGCATACAGATTTCTCATAAATCCTCACTCTTTGACTCACAAAAGAGCCTCAGAATATCCAGAAAAGCGAAATATACAGTCTATTTATTTTTTATTTATGGTTTACTCAGAAAGAATCTCACTTCTCAGTCAAGACAGTACCTTAGAAAACACCCAAAAGCGAAATTGATATCTTAGACACTTAAATATCAGATGTACAGGTAAAAGGAGGTGGTGGTAGAAGGAGAGGAGCATACACAGCCACATAGGCAGCCCCAACACACACCATACCTGAAAAAGTTGAGGGCATAACTTCAGGGCAGGTGCATTGATGTGTAAATAAGTGCCGATGAATGTGGGACAGTAATAACGGGAGGAGGATTGCTTAGTCAAGCTGACCTCAGCAGTTTGTCAGCATGACTAAATCTGACTCAGTGCCATCATCGGTCTTGGGGAATATTGAGACATTCACTCATGTTTCCTCTGTGCGCATCATGCACAACTCCCCCAAGGCCAATACTGCTACCATATGGTTTGACCTATGGGATTCTCAGTCAGGAGTGAATGTGAAGAAGCTCCTCAACAAATACCTCCACTTCAATGGATGCCAGGCTGTGATCAAGCCTGCCCACACCCACCCCAGTGTGCCTCAGTGTCAGCACTGCTGGTGTTTTGGCTACTCCACCCCCACCTGCTGCAATTGCTTGCTTAGTGTGCCCAGTGCAGCAGTCCTCACTGTAGTGAAAACCACCATACCACATCTTCATGCTGTAAAGGGAGTACTAAGGCCAACCCTCCCATTCTGCTAACTCCTGAGGGGGAACCCTGCTCCCATATCAAGTGTGTGAACTGCAGAGGTGAACATGCAGCAAACAACTGCAAGTGCCCATTCTGGCACCATTGGTTTGACTGTGACTAGTTACTCTAGTACACAATGGACTCAAGGGCCCCAGTTGTGAGGTCTTAGTACCTCTGTCAATGCATCCCCCAACCCTGTCAGTATTTGCTGGGTGTAAGAATGTCCCATGTTTTGCAAATAGATATGAACACATCCCTCCTTATCCTCTTACCACCACCATTGAAAGTTGGTGTTCGTTTTGAGGCATTCTTACATCATCTATCTACATTACAATGGGTAGGCGCAAGTCTAAAGCTACTGCAAACCAGTTTGCAGCATTTGAATCTGAGTCTGCTGTATCCAATGACAAGCTCAACTTAGCCGAGATGGCCGAAAACGACCACCTCGACCCCTACAACAACCCACTCAACATGTGTGGGTTCTTCGGTCCCCCCCAGGCAGACATCTCGTTGCCTGGCCCCTCACAATTGATGGCAGATGTCCCATCGCCATTGCTTGCTCCCCCAGTGGCAGATGTCCCATCACCACTCCAACCCTACACTGTGGGCACATGCACCTTTGTGCCCATCACACCTCCTGTCGCAGTGCCTGAATCAATGACCTCCTCCAAGGGAAAGAAGAAGAAGGAGCTCACCCCAAGGCACGCCCTCAACAACCTCATATCCTTCCTTAAGTGGTTGGATACCATCAAAGACCCTGACAAAATTGAGGTACATGATGTGCAAGCCATGGTTACTTGTCTAGCCAAGGCTTCATATGCATTTGCCAGTGAGCTGAAGATGAGCAGCACACTGATTACCTCGAACTCTCTCAATGCTGATGGCTTGGAGACATACATGGATTTCTTGGGGGGCTTTTTTTTTTTTTTTTTTTTCAATCAATGAATTTATATAGTGGTGCTCAATCACAGTCTGCTTTTCAACTAAATAATACAAACATATGGTACACTACAGCAAGCTGGGGTACACGAAGCGGTCGAAGACCGCTTAAGACAAAGACTATATATGATTAGTCCAGTAAAATAGAGAAGACTCAGGAGAGACTTATAGAACGAGGTGTTATACACAGAGATCAGACTCAAGAGAAAAAAGGAGAGAAGAGATAAAAGAATATAGTTCACCTTCATTTGGTTCGGCGGGCACAGGAGCTTGAAGCGGCGGTGGATGCGTGTCATGATTGGTGAAGGCAAAAGTGGCTGGGTTCTTTTTCAAGAACTCGACAAGAAACTCATATTGAGGAAAGGCACATTGTACCCATTGGGTGCAGGTGGGGTAGAGAGGGCAATAGCACAGTATATGATGTCGTGTTTCCAGACGATGGCCACAACAACAGGATTTGGGTTTGAGGGAGAAGAATCTCTCATGACAAGCTCCGATTGGAGCATCTTGGGGGGCTTCAGTCATAGATTCTCAGCTAAGACCTCCCCTAAAGCAACGCACATCACCCACGAGGCGACCCATGGATCTGCTGACTCAGCGGGTCCACATGACATCGACATGGGTTCCCCCAAGGTGCCCACTTTACTGCCCCCAGATCGTCGGCCTGCACTGGCCCATCCCTCCCTACTGCCCAAGCTGGCACCTGCAAAGGCCCGCACTAGTGGCAAAGCACCCATTCAAGTGCCCCCCACTCCTAAGGCTAGGCCTGATGGCCAGGCCCGACGAGCACCCATCCCACCCTCGGCAGCTAAGAAGTCATTCGCTGAGGTTGCTCATACCCTGGCAAATGCGGCAGTGCTTATCAAGCTAGCCCAGTCCCACCCCACCCTCGAGCCTGATTGCGTCACTGCAATGCATCAGGCTGCCCTCGCTGATGCACCTTCTGCAAAGAAGCCCCACATGACCACGTCAGGCCCCACCCAATGCCAACTCTTCCTCGATTTCACTGGCAACGCCGGTGACATCACCTACCTCCATCACAAGGCCATGCACCTTCTCAACAACTCCCTCACTTGCGCAAAGAGCTCTCTTTGTGTTGAGAACATTGCCAAGGCATATGACACTATCTCATTGTACACCAGCTCCATCGCCACCAATGCTGACAGCATCCTCCTTTCCCTCTAACTACCATCATTGATTTCTTTGACAGTGTTTTATACTACATTGACTATGAATTCTACCATTATGACTGTACCATCTCCATGGGCGGACCTTAAGGGTACCCCACCACCGTCTTTGGACCCTATGAACATCACCGACACTGAAACACATGTCTCAACCAGCAAGTGCAACCGCTCTAGATTGCCTGCTCTTTCTATCAAATCCACACAGCACTCTGTCCACAGTGATGCCAAATCTGCTGCTGCTTCTAGAGCTGGCTCCAATGAAGAAGAAAGCAGTGAGAGTGACTCTGATTCATCTGTCGCCCCCAATCCTTCCTCTCCTACAAATATTCGCACTGCACTATCACATGCAGTATTGCACTCATCCCTTAGAACCCCCTCTCCCTCAACACACTCAAGATGATCTCATGCTCGACGAGGTCCAGACATCACTCCCAAGGCCATATCAAGAACAGCATCCATGAACACATATGATGGCTTCAAATTGCCCATTCCTTATTGCCGTTTTGGTGAAGGATATATAGGTGAGCTCAAACCAGCTGATCCTCTAAACTTGAGCTCGTGCGGGGACGTGTGGGGTGACCAAGAGGATGGGACATTCAAAGATGGGGTGCCTACCAATAGGTTTTTCGGAACCCCACCCACTGTAAGGCTGCCTCATGTGATCCATGGATCCGCTGAGCCAGCAGAACATGTGCTAACCGGCACCCCGGCTACTTTCTTTGCTGGGTCATCCAGTACCAATGACATCACACCTGACATCACACATGATGTCACTGGCGATGTCATGACACAGCCGCAGGGATCTAGACCTGCACAGCCACATCTCCCGGATCTTAAGGATCCATCTAACACAGCCACCAAAGAAACTCTATGTGTTGGTGAAGCTGCCTTTAAAGCACTCAAGGTGCTCAAATATATTACTAATTTCTTCAAACATTGCGCTGCCCTTGGCTTGCAACCCAGAGAAAAAGACCTGAGGTTTCCCCAAATGGGGGAACCCATTTATTGCCTATTAATGTCTATGTTTGATTCAGGCTAGGACCGCTTACCCATCAATGGTAAAAGCGGACTCATGATCATTGAGGCATTAAGACAGTATCTTAGCCCTTCCCCCAATATCCCCATGACAAACTCTTCCCCCCCTCCACAGGGTAAGGGAAAGGGAAAGAAAGTACGTAAATCTTCTATTTCAGCCATCCCTACCCCTCGATTTCTGCCTGGCATTGTTGTTGGGAAAACTAACCTCACAGATCGTTTTGACCACAATGCCATGAATATTGATCAAGCCCCTCCCATTGAGGGCAACTCTCCTTCTCCCCAGAATGATGTCTCGTCGTCTGGTAAAACACGTGATGTCTCATCTGTGTTAAGTCCACGGCAGGCAAAGAATGATGTCACGTCTTCTAAACCTGTTGGTCCTATCCGAGTATCCTGAGCTCCTCCCCCACCTTCCCATCACATGACTCCAAGGAATGGGAATGGGAACTTCGAGCGTTCAGTTGGGTGCCCTTTGACTGATGGTAAGGCTCAACCATCAAATCCCAATACTAAGGGTGCACCTGAATTGCCACCCCCTATCCCCCCTCCTGACTGTAAGGCATCCACCAAACCCCTTACGGAACATTTCAATAAGAAGACTACATCGTTTGCTGATGCTACCCGACAGGGTGTCCAGCCAACTACTACTTCTTCTTCCACTTCATCCAACATTGATGGGGTTAAGATGCAAGAAATGATACTCGCTTTCCCTGAACTATCTTATGACAAAGTCCTTGCTATGTACAAGGCTGGTTTCGGCAGTGCCCAATCTCAAGCACCTGAATCAACAACGACCACAAGCGCTCAATGTGCTAAACCAAAAATGACCACACATGGCCCTACACATCGTCAAGTCCTTATCCCCTTTGAGGGAAACATTATTGCTGACCACATCAAAGATTTCAATAAGGTGGCTGAATTCTGTAATTGTGGTCTTATAGCCGCCCTATCCAAATTGCATGTTGAATCGGTCCATGAGTCATATAACAGACTTTCCATTGCCACATCAAGCGTCGCTACTCCTTCCGACCTTGACACCATTAAATCCTGGCTGAAAAAAGCTTGGCAACTTGGAGATGCTATTCCCATTGAGCCCCGCCTCCCACAATCCAAATCATTCCTTAAAATTGTTGGCGTCCCTTATTGGGTAGCCAATTCATCCAACCCACTTACCCTGGCATTCATTGAGCAGGCTCTAGGCCAATCCCCACTCTTCGAAAATGTCATCCTTGCTGCCTGCCCATGTGTTATGAAATCATCCCCCAAATTGGACACAGCTATAGTGTGGTTCGACATCTGGGATTCCCAAAATGGTACCAAAGCCAAGACGTTGGTCAACCGTACCATTAACTTTGGTTGCCATGTCGGTACTATTCACACTACCAGTATGCACCCAGGCATTGCGCAATGCAGGAATTGTTGGTGGTGGGGCCACCCCACCCATGCATGCCGGGCCCTTGGGGCTTGCTGTCAAATATGTGGTGGTCCTCATCATGTTGAGAATCAATCATCCATGGCTTGGTGCTGTAAAGCCAACCCTAAATCCAATCCCCCTCGCAAGGCTACCCCTGACGGTATCCCCTGCCCTCATCATGACAATTTCAAATGCCTTAATTGTAAAGGCGATCATCATGCTAACGATTCCAAATGTCCATTCTGGAGGAACAGGTTCGACAGGACCTGGCACTCTAACAAAGCTGCCGAATCATGCACTGCACATGTTGTTCACGCCAATACCAATCACTCCGGTGGCAGAGTTGCCATTTAAATATGTCTGGTAAGAACAATGTTATTTTGTCTGTTTGTATCTATTCACAAAATGTGGGATGCTCTTATGCCCTAGTTGATACCATTCTTGAGTCCAGGAAGCTGGACTTTGACATTATTTTTCTGCAGGAACCTCCTTGGAATCACATCCGCCAGGCACCTTCTACAACTAACCCTGAAGGGGACGATGTCATAGGTGCTCCTATCCACCCTGAATGGCTGTGTATGGTTCGACCTACCAAGCCAAATGATCCTCGTCCACGTACTTTAACTTACGTTCACAGATGACTACTTCATATGAGACCTATCCTTTGACAGGAGTGGGTAAATCATCGTGACATTCAAATCCTTGGTTTATTCAATCAGGGTAACTACATTCATTTCCTTAACATATATTCTGACTCGTCATCATCGGCGATAAATTTTCTTTCTACAAACTTTATTGACATTCCCAACATCGTATACATGGGAGGCGATTATAACTGCCGTTCTCCAGAATGGGACCCTTTGGCCTATCACATTCCCCAGTCCACCATAACTCTAATGGAGCTAGCGGATTGTTTCAATCTCTCCAGGTCTACACTGACCACTTTCTCTCCAACCCATTTTTCTCCTATTGAAAATCATGACAATTCGGTTATTGATCTCATTTTTTGTGCTAACAATTCCATTTCACATATTATCGATGCAAATTCAAGACTGCCATCGGATCATGCACCCTTGCTTATCGATTTCCCAATCTGCCTGGATTATATTAATTATAAAAAACATGTACTACCAAAGAATAGTGATGAAGAGACTGCTTTTATTTCCCAGGTCTCAGAGCATCTTTTGGCTTTGGATTGTTCGAACATTCATTCCTCTTCATGCTTGGACAATATCTCCCATTCTATCTCTAGTATTTTATCCGACTCTTGGAATTTGAACTCCAAAACTGTATGGATCACTAACCGGTCGAAAGAATGGTGGACTCCTCACTGTTCTGAGACTTTACTTGTGTATTGGAAAAATAAAAACCAAAAGAATTGGCGAGCATTTAGGTCAGCTACATGAACCACTAAACGCTCTTTCTTTGATGAACATATCCATGAAATTGCTTCAACCAACAAACAACCCTGGGATCTTATGGAATGGGTTAAACATCGAAAACTCCCTGCCATCAAAGGCATTAGGTACCAAGGATGTCCTTGTAATGACCTTCTGGACTTGTGGAATGCACTTCACTCATCATACAATTCTGCAGCGGGTTGTCAGGTAAGCCCTCATATTCTAAATGAAATGAAATCCCTTCCTCCTTGGTCTTGGGCGGACTTCTCTGTTCTTGAACTCAATGAATCGCTGCTGTCTTGTACTAACTCTTCAGCACCTGGCCCTGATCACGTCTCATAGAAACATCTGAAGTCTATCATTGCCCATAATGATTGCTTGAAGAATATCCTATTAATTGCTAACGTGTGTGTACGTCTCTCTCATTGGCCAAGTCACTTCAAAGACTTGGTCTCCATCATCATTCCCAAGCCAAATAAACCCGCCTATGACACCCCGAAAGCGTTTCATCCTATTGTACTACTAAATACTCTAGGAAAACTAATTGAAAAAATGATCGCACGCCATATGCAATTCAAAGCAGTATCCTTAGAAGTCCTCCATCCAAATCAAATGGGCAGAGTAATCCAGTGTTCTACCGAGGATGCAGGGGTTTTCCTCACCCACATCATCCAGGCTGGATGGGCCAAAGGTATGATAACTAGTGTTTGCGCTTTTGACATTGCCCAATTCTTCCCTTCCCTCAATCACGATATTCTCACTGACATTCTATGACGCCAAGGGTTTGCCCCTGAGCTTGTAAAATTCTTTTCTCATTACCTCATAGGTCAATTGACTCAATTCATGTAGAATACCTTCCTGTCTGATGCTCATGACGCAGATGTTGGCGTAGGGCAAGGATCAGCTTTATCCCCCATATTGTTGGCACTATATCTAGTGCCTCTCATGTTCATGTTCGAGCGACGAGCTCGTTTACAATCTATCCCTACTTCCCTCTTATCTTTTGTTGATGATGGGCTTTGTATATCTCAAGCAAAGGACTATACTGACACAATCTCTTCCCTTAAATCAGCTTATTCCATCATTAACTCCATTTGCACTGACCTCGGACTAGTCGTTGAACATGACAAATCCGAGGTCTTCCACTTCTCTTGTCGCCACAACAATTCCAACCCTCCTTTGGACTTATCTGAAGTCGGTGGCCCCATCCTTCATCCAAAATGCTTTTGGCATTACTTGGGCTTTTATTTTGATTGTTGACTATCTTTCCAGGAACACATTCGATACTACTCCACCAAGGCATTATCCACGGTGAAAGCTATGGGTATGCTGGGTAATTCTACTCGTGGCCTCCTCCCCCTTCAGAAATGACTCTTATATAGGTCATGTGTTGTCCCAGTGGCAACATATGGCTTTCGATTATGGTACTTTGAAGGCGCTTGTAACAAGGTGCTTCTCAAGTCTCTCTTGTCCATGCAAAGACACACGGCTATTTGGATCACTGGTGCCTTTCATACATCTCCATCTGGTGGTGCTGAAAGTATTGCTGGTATCATTCCGATTCATCTTCATCTTCGTAAATTAGCTATTCACTCATCGTATCGAGTCTCTACTTTACCTTCTAACCATGCGTTATGATCTCTTTTATCTGAACATTTCTCTCTTAATTCCTCCCCTCACCCCCAATTGCTTTGACTTCTTACTCCAGCCAAAAAAGCCAAAGTCAAAGGCCCTATTATTGATGTAGATAGTTCTCTTTCTCATCTGACTGATTCTTTTTCTCCTTTCACTTCTGAATCTAAGCCTGGATCTTGTCTTATGGACATCTATTCTGATTCCATTCACTTCCATCCCTGTAATCGCTCAGACAAACATGAAATGTACAAATATGTATTGTCTCTCAACTCAGTATTTACCTCCTCTTCTCTGGATTGTAACTGTATTTCAGTCATTACTGATGCCTCTGTTCCCCTTGTAGGTTCCCTTCAGGTGGTTTTGGCGGCACACTTATATCATGGTGGACAACAAGTGTCCCATGCAAAACAGGCAAGTGGTCAGGCTTCATCCACGGATGCTGAACTCTACTCCATCCGCATTGGCATCGCTAAAGCCATATCCCTCCAATGCGACCACATCATCCTCATCACTGACTGTCTTCCAGCGGCCAAGCTGGCAGTTGATCCCTCTATCCATTTGAGCCAGTCACAATCCATTCAGGTTTGCTGGCTTCTATCCAACTGGCTCGCAGCAAAACCATCATGCTCCATCGACTTCTGGGATATTCCATCCAAGTGGCATTGGAAACCCCATCTCAAAGTCCACAATGATGTCACCTCTATGCGTATACATGCTCCCATCCACACGAGTGCTACCCTTGACTTCTTGCGACGCAAAGCCACCAACAATTGCCAGAAATCCTGGGAATCCACATTCTGGAAGAAGAAGTACTGTGGCAACGGTTTCCTTCTTTCAAAGAAAAATTGCAAGTTCCTTATTCCCACTTATGTCAAGGGGGGCACATGGCTTCCTTTAGCCAACGAATCACCATCATTATGTGCTCAGGCCATTCTAAACCATGCTCCGATTGGAGCTTATCGCAAAAGATTCCTCCCTCTCGAACCCAAATCCTGTCATTGTGGCCATCGGTTGGAAACACGATATCACATCTTGAGCTATTGCCCTCTTTACCCCATCCACACTCAATGGGTGCAATGCACCTTTCCTCAATACGAGTTCCTCATCAAGTTCTTAAAAAAAAACCCAGCTGCTTTTGCCTTCACCAATCATGACACGTGTCCACCGCCGCCTCAAGCCCCTGTGCCCACCAAACCAAATGAAGGTGAACTATATTCTTTCATCTCCTCTCTTCTTTTCTCTTTTGAGTCCGACCTCTGTGTATAACACCTCATTCCATAGTCTCTCTCGAGTCTTCTCTATCTTGCTGGACTAATCGTATATAGTCTATGTCTTAAGTGGTCTTCGACCGCTTCGTGTACCCCAGCTTGCTGTAGTGTACCGTCTGTTTGTATTATTTAGTTGAAAGCGGACTGCAATTGAGCACCGCTATATAAATTCATTGATTTAAAAAAAAAAAAAAAAAAAAGCCACCAATGCTGAGGCATCGGTGATCGAATCCTCCCTCTCTTCAGCCTTCACAGCCCCATTCAAGCTGAAGACGAAACACCCCAGGTCCAGGTCTTATCTTAAGATCCTGGATATCCCTTACTATACCAGTGGTATCCGCACCACCCCGCAACACATCACCGATTGCATGCGTGTGTCTCCCTTCAAGGAGACATTCACTAATGTTTCTTCTGTGCACATCATGTGCAACTCTGCCAAAGCTGACACCGCCACCATTTGGGTCAACCTTTGGGATTCTCAGTCCAGTGCTAACACCAAGCGCCTGGTCAGCAAATACCTCAACTTCAACAGTGTGCAGTCCATGATCAAAGCTGTGCGTGCTCACCCTGGAACCCCCCAGTGTCAATGATGCTGGCATTGGGGCCACACTACCACCACCTGTCACAACTGCACTCTCAGGTGTTCACAATGCAGTGGGCCACATCGGTCTGAGAATCACCACACCACCTCCTCCTGCTGCAAGGGGTTGCCTAAGGCCAATCCCCCCATCCAGCCCACACCCGCCAGGGATCCCTGTCCCCACATCAAGTATGTCAATTGCGGCAAGGAACATGTTGCTACTGACCGCAAATGCGCATTCTGGTGCCACCGTTTTGATCGGGATTGGCTGCAAAGTCATTCTGGTCCTGCTGGTTGGCCCCAGGCCTAGGGGGAGCTCCCTAGTGTCAATGCATCATTCCCCATCCATCACCAGTCACCGGGTGGGCTCCTACCAACCTCAAGGCCTGCCTCCAGTTGCAGTGATATCAGTAAATGTCTCATCTCTTTGTATTTCATTACATGCCTAGCCCCCCTTCTGCTGTCGACTCATGTATTGTCTCAGACAGGACTCTTATGTATTCCCGGTTGTTTACTCTTGTGTAGTCGGTAGCAGTACTGGTTCCCTGTAGTAGATATTCGGGCGTGGACTGCTATTGTGCACCGCGTTATAAATTTGGACCCCTTTGGGGTGGCTTTGTTGGAATGCCAAGTGTGATCAAACCTGTTTCTCCAGAAAGGACATTTAGTGTTGTTAGCATGATGATTACCTTTACAGTTGAGACATTTGAAGTTCTCGAGGTGGGGGCAGGGGACACCATCAGGAGTAGCATCACAAGGGGGGTTGGATTTGGGGTTGGCCTTACAATACCAGGCCATGGAGCAATGGTTCTCAACATGATGAGGGCCACCACAAATTTGACAATAAGCACTGAGGGCATGACATGCATGAGTGGGGTGGCCCACCACCAGCAATTCCTTCCTGTATTGTGCCACACCAGGATGCATACTGGTGGTGCGAATAGTGCTGACATGTCAACTGAAATTAATAGTGCAGTTGACCAATATCTTGGCCTTATTACCATTTTGAGAATCCCAAATGTTGAACCACACCACAGTGGTATCCAACTTTGGGGAGGCTTTCATAACACAAGGGCAGGCAGCAAGAATGATATTCTCAAAGAGAGGGGACTGGCCCAGGGCCTGCTCAACAAATGCAGGGAAGAGAGGGTTGGATGAATTAGCTATCCAGTATGGGACACTGACAATTTTAAGGAAGGATTTGGATTGGAGAAGACGGGGCTCGATGGGAATAGCATCTCCAAGTTGCCAGGCTTTTTTTAGCCAGGACTTAATGGTGTCAAGGTCATTAGGAGTAGTGACGCCTGATGTGGCAATAGATATGCCATTATACAATTCATGGACAGATTCAATGTGGATTTTGGACTGGGCAGCAGTGAGGCTGCAATTGCAGAATTTAGCCACTTTGTTGAAGTCTTTGATGTGGTCCATGATAATGTTTCCCTCAAAAGGGATAAGGACTTGACAATGGGTAGGGCCATAGGTCATCATTTTTGGTTTAGCACATTGAGCACTTGAAGTTGAAGGTTCAGGCACTTGAGGTTGGGCACCACCAAAACCTGCCTTGTACATGGCAAGGACTTTGTTGTATGAGAGTTCAGGGAAGGCAAGGATCATTTCTCACATCTTAACCCCATCAATAGAAGAAGAAGTGGAAGAGGAAGTTGTCAGCTGAACACCCTGTCAGGCAGCATCAGCAAACAACACATTCTTCTTGTTAAAATGTTCCATAAGGGGTTTGATGGATGCCTTATGGTCAAGAGGGGGAATGGGGGGCAGCAAGTCAGAGGTGCCCTTGGGGTTAGGTTTTGATGGCTGAATCTGGCTATCAGAAGAAGGGTGCCCAACTGAATGCTCAAAGTTTCCATTTCTGTTCCTTGGAGTCACATGATTGGAAGGTGGAGGGGGAGCCCTGGAGATGCAGATAGGGCCAGCAGGCTTAGAAGACATAACATCATTCTTTGCCTTTTGGGAGCCTGGCACAGATGAAAAGTCATGTGCCTTACCAGAAGATGAAACATCATTCTGAGGGGGAGGAAGGATGCCTTCTATAGGAAGGGCTTGCTCAATGTTCATGGTATTGTTGTTGATGCAAGCTGTAGGATTAGTTTGCCCAATGACAATGCCAGGTGGGAAGAGAGGGGTAGGAATATTAGACAGAGAGGATTTACATGCCTTCTTTCCCTTGCCCTTACCTTTTGGAGGGGGGGAAGAGTCTGTCATAGGGATATTGGCCAGGGGACTAAGATACTGTCTCAGCACTTTGATGATCATGAGACTGCTTTTGCCATTGATAGGTAAGTGGTCCCAGCCTGATTCAAACATGGTTGTAAGTAGACAATAGATTGGTTCCCCCATTTGGGGAAACCTTAGGTCCTTCTCTCCAGGCCATAGTCTCAGAGCAGCGTGATGTTTAAAGAAATTTATAATATATTTAAGTGCCTCAAGCACTTTGAAAGCAGCTTCACCAACCATCAAGGTTTCTTCAGTGGCTGTGTTTGATGGATCCTTAAGATCTGGAAGTTGTGGCTGTGCAGGGGGATGTACCAGAAAGAAAAGAAAACCTTGGTCCTGAATAAGGCCTGGCTGGTTACAAAACCAATTTGATGGCCTCCTGGGTGGTGGAGCAGACCACCAGCCTGGAGCACCCTATACTGCCATCTTCCCGCGCCCACCACACCCTGGAGGTACCTTGTGCCCACTGTGTCGAGTGTGTAAGTGTAATAATAAATGTTTCTTAGCATTGTATGTAGTCAATGGGACCAGTGATGATGGTCACCCATTCCAAGTGCAGCTAATACAAACTGTAAAAGCCACGTAGGTGTATCATTGATTTAATAAAACCTTATATCTTTGTCTCTTATCTCTACTGGCTAAGCACTCCTTCCTTATGTGTACTATCCCCCCGAGGCTTAATACCCATTGAAGAAGGTCTAAGTTGGAGTGGTTGGGCCATATTCTCTGTTTCTCTAATTTCATATTGTTTTACAAACATGACTATTGGAGATGATAGTTGTATTACTACCTCAAAAATAAAAACGAACAGTATGATAGTCCAAGGATGTGCAGTGAACTTTTCACCTGATTCATTGTTACATAAAATATCAGGACAATATAATATCTAAGTGTTTAAAGTAGTGGGTGACACTCTTGCTCCCAGGCCGACCACCCAATGGCCAATAGAAACCAAGGGCGGCACATCACTCCCGAAGCACAGTCCTGCACTCTAACTAAAC
The DNA here is from genome assembly GCA_013368445.1 of Leucocoprinus leucothites. NCBI lineage: Eukaryota > Fungi > Basidiomycota > Agaricomycetes > Agaricales > Agaricaceae > Leucocoprinus > Leucocoprinus leucothites. The sequence continues at coordinate 186,685 of JAACJO010000032.1, forward strand.
ATGATGTACCCACAAAAACAACACCATGCTACCAAAGGAAACAAGAACAAGAGAGAATCCAGAGAAGAAATGAAATGCAAGACAATACAGTGATTGAGTACAAGTTGGGACGACTTTTCATTGAACATTAATTACTCACTCACAATTCAATCAAATTCAAAAATTAATAGTGTATCATATGTAAGAATGTCTCATGTAGCTACTGTAAATTGATTCAGGTTATTGGAGAGAGTTTGGGGCTATAAACACGTATAGATCTGAGGGGTATTGCTTTGAGTGTTTTCACACAAGTTGGGATGCGCGTGACATTTCCATATCAGGGATATGTCACATGCCAAATCTGGCAACACACTGGCGTGACTTCTTCATCATCCTCATCCATCTTGTTGTTGTCATCATCTACACCATTATTAGCCGTAAATAATATGGAGAGGGATGTTTCACAAATCTTCTTGGGCCTTGGAGGCAAATTGGACTTTAGAACCCTTTCCAAGGCCAGTTATTGTTATTACTAAATTAGGTCATATGTCACTCCTCTGTCGCGTGTTCTGCTGAACTTTGGTCTCCCACCAGAAAACATCAGATTCTGGTACAATTAGTGATGCCTCTGCTGGAACTGTTGCATTTTATGACATTCCAAGTGTCCTCAATTGTAGTTCAGGTGTCAAAACCTTGGTCAAGCAACAAATTCACAAGAAAATGCGGTTATACTAGTGTGGAAATGTCAGATTGATCCAAAATCTCACACTGATGTTTGAATAGCTCAACTACTATTGCTTCCTTCTGCACGATTTTTGGAAATAACATGGACATAGAATAGTAGTATTTAAATTTAAATTTTGACAACGCATGAGCCACGGGATCACAAGGAATTACAGTTTGTCCCAAGTTGTGACCATATCCCAAGTTGTCTCAATCACTGTATACCTAACCTGTGTATTTTTCATTGAGTCGAGTCAGTCATCATCGCATTTTTGCTCACATTTTCAAAAAAATCACCATGTACAAGCTTCAACCACTCATTGTTGGGACTGGAGGTTCCTTCCAAAACCCAGATCAACACAATCACAGTGTAGTGTTGGCTACACAATCCTTGGTACTTATTCAATGAAGCCCTGGTCTAACCTACCATACTGTATGCTGGATATAACTTACCACTGTATCATTGATATCACTTTTTAACTGTAATACCATATTTTCACGGATTATGTTGTGATGGTCTCAGCATGGATATGTATTTATTTACAGGATCTTATCAATCTCGCAAATCAGGAGATCCTATATTGGAGCATTGGTAGAGGCAGGATAAGGGGGGACTTGATGCATCTGAGGCTTGATGCACTTGAGTCCGAGGCAGAAACTTACCAAAAGAATGGCTGGATGGCCACTGAGTCCACTGATGCCAACCCCTTGTCTTGACCATAATAGGATGAAATCGGACCCAGTCTTGTTCGGATCCAAGATTTTCTTTTCCTTCTGGTCGAGCCCGGCTGTGCAGGTCTAGGCTCCTGTGACTATGCAGTGACATCAGGTGTGACATTATTAGTATCATATAATCTAGCAAAGAAGGTAGCCAGAGTACTGGTTGGCACAGCATTTGCTGACTCAGCAGATCCATGGATCGCATGAGGCAGCCTTGAGGTGGGTGGGGGTCCAAATAAATGATTGTCTGGCTCCCCGTTGCTGAATATCCCATCCTCTTGGTCACCCCACATGTCCCCATGAGGGTTCAGATTCAGAGGATCAGGTTGTTTGAGCTCACCTAGAAATCCCTCACCATAAGGATGGAAGGGAATAGGTAATTTGAAGCCATCATATGCACTCATAGATGCAGTTCTTGAGATGGCTTTAGGAGTGGTGTCCAGTCCCCAGTGGGCTTCATGAGTACGTGCTCACTTGGTGCATGATGAAGGGGGAGGGGGAGTTCTAAGAGATGAGTGTGGAGCTGCACATGATAATGTAGCAGATGTAATTATGGAGGAGGGAGGGGTTGAGTTTTCAGACAAATCTGAGTTACTCTCACTGCTCTCTTCTTGGTCTGAGCCAGCTCTGGAGGAGGCAGCGGACTTGGCATCATTGTGGACTGAATGCCTAGTCAATTTGATGGAAAGAGCAGGTGATATCAAATGATCACACTTGCTAGTTGAGACATGTGTTTCAGTATCGGCAATGTTCATAAGGTCTGAGGATGGCAGAGGAGTACCCTTAAGGTCCACCCAATGCAATGGTGCAGTCATATTGGTAGTATTCATAGTCACTGTAGTAGAAAACACTGTCACAGAAATTGATGATGGTGGTTAGAGGGAAAGGAGGATGTGAGATAAAGTTCTGTCTGAATATAGTACACTACTTGATGGCAAAGAAACATGGCATAGTAACAAAATGAAACTACAAGTCCAACTTGCAGACCTCTAACAGTAAGCTTACATGCATGTGTGGCCCTAGTGACATACCAATGGGGTTGGAAGATGTGTTGAAGCAGGTATGCAACCTACTACTGGGGCCTCCTATTGTTCTCCTTGTGATGGCTAAGCCAATCACAGTTGAACCAGTGGCACCAGAACAGGCACTTTCGATCATCAGCTGCATGGTCACCCTTGCAGTTGATACATGAGATGTGGGAACAGGGTTCCCTGGCAGGTGTGGGCAGGATGGGGGGGTTTGCCTTCAGACTCCCCTTACAGCACAACAATGTGGAGTGATGATTCTCACTACAGTGAGGACCACCACACTGGGAACACCTGAGCACATGGTTGCAGCAGGTGGGAGTAGAGTGACCAAAGTGCCAGCAGTGCTGGCACTGGGGAACACCAGGGTGGGCATGGGTGGGCTTGATGACAGCCTGCATACCATTGAAGTTAAGGTACTTGTTGAGGAGCTTCTTGGTACTGGCTCCTGACTGAGGGTCCCATAGGTTGAACCAAACAGTGGCAGTGTCAGCCTTGGGGGAGTTGCACATGATGCACATAGATGAAATGTCAGCAAAAGTGTCCTTGAATGGAGACAATTGCATATGATCGGTGATCTGGACTGGTGTAATATGGAAGCTATTCATGTGGAAGGGAACATTGAGGATCTTGAGATAAGACCTTGACCTGGGGTGGCATGTCTTCAGCTCAAATGGGGCAGTGAAGACAGAGGGGATTGCAGACTTGATGACAGTGATGTTGGAGTCTGAGGGTACAGCAGAGGTGTACAGCACAATGGTGACCGAGGGAAAGGGTGAGGGCGGCTGAAAGTCAGCCCTCATAGAGGCAGCAGCAGCCTTGAAGTCCGCCATCATGTGGACCAGCTGAGTGGAGGTGGAGGGCCTGGGGGCCTCTTCATTGGTGTCAAGCTTGTCATTGCCAGACGCGATGTCGGAGTCGAGGTCCATGTTCACAATTTCACAAGCAACAGCTTTAGATTTACACCTACCCATGTTAGCTAGAGTAGAATCAGTGTATACTAGACATCTAACTGCACACCAACTAAGAGATGGTGGTGGTAAGAGGTCAAGGAGGGATGGAATGGGAAAGCACATTGTACCCACTGAGTGCGGATGGGATAGAGAGGGCAGTAGCACAGAATATGGTATCATGTTTCCAGGTGATGGCCACACTAACAGGATTTGGGCTCAAGGGGGAAGAATCTCTCATGATAAGCTCCAATTGGAGCATGGTTTAGGATAGCCCAAGTCATGCAAGTGCATAGAGATGGTGACTCATTGGCTAGAGGAAGCCAGGTATCTCCCTTGATGTAAGTGGGGGTAAGGAATTTGCAATTCTTTTTTGAAAGAAGGAAACTGCTGCCGCAATACTTCTTCTTCCAAAATGTAGACTCCCAGGACTTCTGGCAGTCATTGGTGGCTTTGTGTCGCAAAAAGTCGAGAGTAGCACCCATGTGAGGAGGGGCGTGGATGCATGTGGTAGTGACATCATTGTGGACTTTGAGGTGGGGCTTCCAACACCACTTGGATGGGACATCCCAAAAGTCAATGGATCGAGATGGTTTGGCTGTGAGCCAGTCAGATAGAAGTTGGCAGACATGGATAGAGTGTGACTAGCTCAAGTGAATAGAAGGGTCAACTGCCAATTTGGCAGCTGGAAGACAGTCGGTGATGAGAATGATTTTGTCACACTGGAGGGAGATAGCTTTGGCAATGCCAATGTAAATGGAGTAGAGTTCAGTGTCTGTGGAAGATGCCTGGCTGCTTGCCTGTTTTGCATGGGGCACTTGTTGTCCACCATAATATAAATGTGCCACCAAAACCACCTGAAGGGAACCTACAAGAGGAACAGAAGCATCAGTAACAACTGAGATACAAGTATGATCAGAAGAAGAAGAAGAGAAAACAGAATTGAGAGATGATACATGTTTATACATTTTGTGTTTGTCCGAGTGGTTGCAAGGATGAAAATGAATGGAATCAGAAAAAATATCCATGAGGCGAGAGCCAGGCTTGGATTCAGGGGCGAAGGGAGAGAAGGAATCCGAAAGACAAGAAAGAGAACTATCTACATCAATAATAGGGCCTTTGACTTTAGCTTTTTTGGCTGGAGTGAGAAGGCAAAGTGATTGGGGATGGGGGGAAGAATCAAGAGAGAAACGATCAGATAAAAGAGAACGTAACACATGGTTTGAAGGTAAAGTGGAAACTTGATACAAAGAGTGAATAGCTAGTTTATGAAGATGAAGGTAGATGGGAATAAGTCCAGCAATACTTTCAGTGCCACCGGATGGAGAAGTGCAAAAGGCACCAGTTATCCAGAGAGCCACATGTCTTTGCATGGAAGAGAGGGACCCAATAAGTGCCTTGTTATGAGCGCCCTCATAGTACCATAGATGAAAGCCATATGTTGCCACAGGGATGACACATGACCTATATAGAAGTCATTTTTGGAGAGGGAGGAGACCATGGGTTGAGTTTCCTAACATATCCATAGCTTTCACTGTGGATAATGCTTTGGTGGAGTAGTACTGAATGTGCTCTTGGAATGAGAGTTGACAGTCAAAATAGAAGCTGAGGTATCTCCAGAAAGGTTTTGGATGAAGAAGGGGGCCACCAATGTCAGATAAGTCGAGTGGGGGATTGGAATCATTGGGACATTGAGAAAAATGGAAGACCTCAGATTTGTCATATTCAACAACTAGTCCAAGATTGATGCATATGGAATTAGAGATGGAGTATGCTGATTTGAGGGAAGAAATAGTGTCAGTATAGTTCTTCACTTGAGATATACAAAGCCCATCATCAACAAAGGATAAAAGGTAAGAGGGAATAGATTGCAGATGAGCGCATTGGTAGAACATGAACATGAGAGGCACTAAATAAAGCCCTGAAAGGATGGGAGAAAGTGCGGATCCTTGCCCAACACCAACATCCGCATTGTGGGCATCAGATAAGAAAGTATTCCACATGAACTGAGTAGAGCAACCTATAAGGTAATGAGAAAAGAACTTAACGAGTTCTGGGGTGAACCCCTGGCATTGTAAGATATCAGTGAGAATATTGTGATTCAGAGAGGGGAAGAATGGGGCAATGTCAAAAGTGCAAACACTAGTGATCATACCTTTGGCCCATCTGGCCTGAATGATGTGAGTGAGGAAAACACCTGCATCCTCAGTGGAGCATTGGATAACCCCACCCATTTGATTTGGGTGGAGGGCTCCTGAAGAGACCGCTTCAAATTGCATGCAGCATGCAATCATCTTTTTGATTAGTTTACCTAAAGTGTTTAGTAGGACAATAGGATGAAATGCTTTAGGGGTATCATATGCCGGTCTATTCGGCTTAGGAATGATGATAGAAACTGAGTCTTTGAAGTGACTTGGCCAGTGAGAAAGACATACACATGTATTGGCAATTAGTATAATGTTCTTGAGGCAGTTGTCATAGGCAACGATAGACTTTAGATGTTTCCAGGAGATATGATTGGGTCCAGGTGCTGAAGAGTTAGTGCAAGACAAAAGGGATTTGGTGAGTTCCAGAGCTGAGAAGTCAGCCCAAGAATGGGGAGGGAAAGATTTCATTTCATTCAGAATGTGAGGGCTTACTGGTTGACCCAATGCAGAGTTATATGATGAGTGGAGTGCATTCCACATGTCCAGAAGGTTGTTACAAGGGCATCCTTGATATCAAATACCCTCAATGGCAGGGAGTTTTTGTTGCTTGACCCACTCCATGAGATCCCAGGGTCATTTGTTAGTCGAAGCAATATTGTGAATACACTCATCAAAGAAAGAACATTTAGCAGCTTGAGTAGCTGCTCTGAATGCTCACCAGTCCTTTTGGTCCTTGGTTCTCCTATAAGTAAGTAAAGTCTCAGAGCAGTGGGGGGTCCACCATTCTTTTGACCAGTTAGTGATCCATACAGTTTTAGAGTTCATATTCCATGAATCAGAGAATATATGAGAAATGGAGTTGGAAATAGTGTCCAAGCAAGAAGTGGAGTGAATGTTCGAACAGTCAATAGCCACTAAATGCTCAGAGACCTGAGAAATAAAAGCGGTCTCTGAATCACTATCTTTTGGCAGTACACATTTTTTATAATTAATATAATCCAGACAGATCGGGAGGTCAATGAGTAAAGGAGCATGATCCAAAGGCAGTCTCAAATTTGTATCAATAACATGGGGAGTGGAATTGTTAGCACAAAAAATGAGATCAATAACAGAACTGTCATGCTCTTCTATAGAAGAAAAATGGGTGGGGGAGAAAATGGTCAGTGTGGACCTGGTAAGATTGAAACAATCCACTAACTCTGTTAGAGTTATGGCAGAATGAGGGAGATGAGAAGCCAAGGGATCCCATTCTGGAGAGTGACAGTTGAAGTCACCTCCTATGTACATGATATTAGGGATGTCAATGAAATTAGTCAAGAGAAAGGTAATTGCCAATGATGACAAGTCAGAATATATGTTAAGAAAATCGATATAATTACCCTGATTAAATAATCCTAGAATTTGAATATCGTGATGGTTGACCCAATCTTGTCAAAGGATGGGTCTCATATGAAGCAGACATCTGTGAACATAAGTCAAAGTATGGGGATGGGGGTTGTTCGGCTTAGTAGGGCAAACCATACACAGCCACTTGGGATGAATAGGGGCACCTACAACATCATCCCCTTCAGGGTTAGTCATAGAAAGTGCCTTGCAGATTTGATTCCATGGGGGTTCCTGTAGAAAAATAATGTTGAAGTCCAGTTTTTTGGACTCAAGAATAGTATCAACCAAGACATAAGAGCACCCCACATTTTGCAAAAAGATACAAACAGAAGAAATAACATTGTTCTTACCAGGCATATTTAGACCACAACTCTGCCACTGGAGCAATTGGTATTGGTGTGGATAGCATGTGCAGTGTGTGACTCAGCAGCTTTGTTAGAGTGCCAGGTATGGTCAAACCTGTTTCTCCAAAATGGGCATTTAGTGTCATTAGCATGATGATCACCTTTGCAGTTGAGACACTTGGAGTTCTCAAGGTGAGGGCATGGGATACCATCAGGAGTGGCATCACATGGAGGGTTTGATTTGGGATTAGCCTTACAACACCAGGCCATAGATCAGTGATTCTCAACATGATGAGGACCACCACAAATTTGACAATGAGTGCCAAGAGCATGACACACATGAGTAGGGTGACCCCACTACCAATAGTCTCTATATTGCGCAACACCAGGGTGCATACTGGTGGCATGGATGGTGCCAACATGTCGACCAAAGTTTATGGTACAATTAACCAACATTTTGGCCTTAGTACCATTTTGGGAATCCCAAATATCGAACCCAATGACAGCTGTATCTGACTTGGGGGAAGCTTTCATGATGCGAGGGCGAGCTGCAAGGATGACATTTTTGAAGAGGGGGGATTGGCCAAGGGCCTGCTCAACAAAAGCAGGGGAAAGAGGATTGGATGAATTGGCTACCCAATATGGGACGCCAATGATTTTGAGAAATGATTTGGATTGTGGGAGACAGGGCTCAATGGGAACATCCCTCCTTGACCTCTTACCACCACCATCTATTTGTATTTGGTGTTTTAAGACATCTAGCTCTACTGCATCTACTACTAGCGATATGGGTAAACGCAAATCTAAGTCTAACCAACCCCCCCATCAAACCACCGAGTCCGCTGAGGCCTCCACCAACGAGCTCAACATTGCCGAGATGTCTGGGGACGAACATCTCGACCCATACAATGACCCCCACAACATTTGTGGGTTCTTTGGTACCCCCCAGGCTGACGTCCCGTCGCCTGGCCCCTCCTACCTGCCCACTGCTGACATCCCATTGCAGCCAGCTCCTCCCCCAGTGGCTGACATCCCGTTGCCTCTGAAACCCTATACTGTGGGCACATGCACATTTGTGCCCATTACACCTCCTCCCCCCACTGTGCTGTCAGTCGTGCTGTCCTCCCCTGGGACCATGTCTGGAGATGATGCCATGGCCAAGTGGGCCTTTGAAGGCCTCAGGAAGTTCTCGCGCTTCATGCATGAGCTCCCCAACGATTCCCTTCTTGATGAGGAGTTTGCCAGAGCCTGTGCCAGCTACCTTGCTGGTGCAGTGTACGAGTTTGATATGAGTGGGCACAGCAGTGCATGCATCTCCATGGGTGAGGAGTGGGCCAGCCGCAGCTGGACCACCTTTCACTCCTTCATGCAAGGCTTCACTCACTTTGTTGAGCCTGGGGCCTCCCCTAAAGACATGCGTGTCGCCCATGAGGCAACCCATGGATCCGCTGACAAAGCGGAACCATGTGACATCCACATGGGCTCCCCCAAGGCGCCCAAGCAAATGCCCAAGGCACTGTGGCCTGCCCTGGCCTGTCCTTCTGTACCACCCAAGCAAGTGCCCTCTAAGGCATGCGCTAGCGGCCCCCCTCAAGCACCCATGAAGGTGCCCATCCCCACTCCTGCTCCGGCGCCTCATCAGCGCTCGTTTGCAGAAGCTGCTCGTTCCAGTACTTTGGCACCACCTGTGTTGCTCATCAAGCTAGTGCAGGCAAACCCCTCCCTCGACCCTGATCGCATTGCCGCAATGCATCAGGCCACCACTGCCACTGCCGGCTCTGCAAAGAAGCCACGCATGACCACTGCTGGGCCTACCCACCACCAACTCTTCCTGGATTTCACTGGCATTGCCAGTGAAATCACTTATCTCCATCACAAGGCCATGCGCCTCCTCAACAATGCCCTCTCACATGCCAAGTCATCCTTGCATGTTGAAAACATCACCAAGGCATACAGCACTATCGTGCTGTACACCTCCGCCGTACCCTCAGACTCCGACATCACTGTTGTCAAGTCTGCTATCCCCTCCATCTTCACCACCCCATTTGAGCTGAAGACACGCTGCCCCAGGTCAAGGTCCTATCTCAAGATCCTCGATGTCCCCTTCTACATGAACAGTGTCCGTATCATGCCGATCAACATCACTGACCGCATGCAATTGTCTCCATTCAAGGACACTTTTGCTGATGTTTCATATGTGCGCATCATGTGCAACTCCCCCAAGGCCAACACTGCCACTGTTTGGTTTGACCTATGGGACTCTCAGTCAGGAGCCAGCACCAAGAAGCTCCTCAACAAGTACCTTGACTTCAACAGTATGCAGGCCATCATTAAGCCCACCTGTGCTCACCCCAGTGTCCCCCAGTGCCAGTGTTGCTGGCACTTTGGTCACTCTACCCCCACCTGCTGCAACCACACACTCAGGTGCTCCCAGCATGGTGGTCCTCACCCCAGTGAGAATCATTGCTCCACATCATCATGCTGTAAGGGGAGTCCAAAGGCAAACCCCCCTATCTTGCCCACACCCACTGGGGAGCCCTGTCCCCACACCTCATGTATCAACTGCAGGGGTAACCATACAGCTGATGATTGAAAGTGCCTGTTCTGACACCACTGGTTCGACTGTGATTGGCTTAGCCGTCACAAGGAGGACAATAGGAGGCCCCAGGGGTAGGTTGTGTACCTGCCTCAACGCATCCCCCAACCCCATCATTTCATTGCTGGGGCCACACATGCATGTAAGCTTACTGTTAGAGGTCTGCAAGTTGGCCTTGTAGTTTCTTTTGTTACTATGCTGCATTTCTTTGCCATTGAGTAATGTACTGTATTCGGACAGGACTCTATCTATTCCCGTCTTTGTAGTGTTTGGCTTAGGTAGCAGTACTTAGGTCCTGTACTATGTTGGTGGGTGCGGACTGCGACCAGGCACCACATAATAAATCTTTGACTTAAAAATAAATAAAATAAAATAAAAGGCTCAATGGGAATGGCATCTCTGAGTTGCCAAGCTTTTTTCAGCCAGGACTTAATAGTGTTGAGGTCAGTAGGAGTTGTGATGCCTGAAGTGGCAATGGATATTCCATTATAAGATTCACAAACAGATTCAACATGAAGTTTGGATTGGGTGGCAGTAAGGCTGTGGTTGCAGAATTCAGCTGCTTTATTAAAGTCTTTGATACAGTCTGCGATGATATTTCCCTTGAAGGGGATGAGGACTTGGTGACAGGTGGGCCCATGTGTTGTCATTTTAGGTTTAGCATGTTGGGCACTTGAGGTTGGGCTCCACCAAAACCTGCCTTGTACATAGCAAGGACTTTGTCATAAGAGAGTTCAGGGAAGGTGAGTATCATTTCTCACATCTTAACCCCATTGATAGAGGGAGAGGTGGAAGAGGAAGTCACTGGCTGGACACCCTGTCAAGTGGCATCAGCAAACAACACGTTCTTCTTGTTAAAATGTTCCGTAAGGGGTTTGGTGGATGCCTTATGGTCAGGAGGGGGAATAGGGGGCAGCATTTTAGAAGTGCCCTCAGGGTTAGGTTTTGATGGCTGAGCCTGGCCATCAGAAGAAGGGCGCCCAACTGAGCACTTGAAATTTCCATTCCTGTTCCTTGGGGTCACATGATTGGAAGGTAGAGGGGAAGCCTGGGAAACACAGATAGGGCCAGCAGGCTTAGAAGACATAAAGTCATTCTTTGCCTTTTGGGAGCCTGACACAGATGAAAAGTCATGTGCCTTACCAGAAGATGAAACATCATTCTGGGGGGGAGAAAGGGTGCCCTCTGCAGGAGGGCTTTGTCAACATTCATAGAGTCATCATCAATGCGAGCTGTGGAGTTAGTTTGCCCAGCAACAATGCCAGGCAGGAATAGGGGGGTAGGGATGAAAAATGGGGAAGGTTTATGTGCCTTCTTTCCCTTGCCCTTACCCTTTGGAGGGGGGAAGAGTCTGTCATGGAGATATCAGAGGGGGGCTAAGATATTGTCTCAGCACTTTGATGATCATGAGTCTGCTTTTGCCATTAATAGGCAAGCGGTCTCAGCCTGATTCAAACATAGTTGTGAGTAAACAATAAATTGGTTCCCCCATTTGGGAAAACCTTGGGTCTTTCTCACTGGGCCACAATCCCAGAATGGCATGGTGTTTGAAAAAATTTGTAACATATTTAAGCACCTCAAGTGCTTTGAAGGCAGCTTCACCAACAAACACAGTTTCTTTGGTGGCTGTGTTTGATGGATCCTTGAGATCCAGGAGATGTGGCCATGCAGGCCTAGATTCCTGTGGCTGTGTAGTGACATCATTAGTATTAGATGAACTGGCAAAAAAAGTAGCCAGAGTGCCAGATGGCACAGCATTTGCTGACTCAGCGGATCCATGGATCACATGAGGCATCCTTGAGGTAGGTGGGGGTCCAAATAAATGAATGTTTGGTACCCCATTACTGAGTATCCCATCCTCTTGGTCACTCCATGCATCCCTGTGAGAGTTCAAATTCAAAGGATCAGGTTGTTTGAGCTCACCTATGAACCCCTCACCAAAAGGGCAGAAGGGAATAGGTGATTTAAAGCCATCATATGCACTCATAGATGCCATTCTTGTGATGGCTTTGGGGGTGGTGTCCAGGCCTTGGCGAACTTCATAAGCATGAGCTCACTTGATATGCAACGAAGGGGGAGGGGGAGTTCTGAGGGATGAGTGTGATGCTGCATGTGATAGTGCAACAGGGATGATTATGGGAGAGGAAGGGGTTGAGACATCAGATGAATCAGAATCACTCACACCACTCTCCTCTTCTTCAGAGCCAGCTCTAGATGAGGCAGCAGACTTGGCATCATCATGGACTGAGTGCCTAGTTGATTTGATGGATAGTACAGGCGAAATCAAACAGTTGTGCTTGCTGGTTGAGACACATGTTTCAGTGTTGAAAATGTTCATAGGGTCTGAAGATGGTAGTGGGGTACCCTTAAGGTCCACCCAATGCAATGGTGTAGTCATTTTGATAGTATTCATAGCCAATATGTATGTAGACACCATCAAAGAAATTGATGATAGTGGTTAGAGGGAAAGGAGGATGTCGAGAGAGGGAGTTGTTAATGAGGCACATGGCCTTGTGATGGAGGTATGAGATCTTGCTGGCATCACTGACAAAATCAAGGAAGAGCTGGCAGTGTGTGGGGCCAGTTGTCACGAGCTGAACCTCAAGAATGGCTGACAGTTCGAACTTGGTATTATTTTCATGAACTCCTATCCACTTTCGCATATCAGTTACTTCAGTTTGTATTGGTCTTTTGCCTTCAGACTTATTCTGACACCTTCCATCTTATTAATTCATACTGCCTTGTCGAAATTTTCTGACAACTGTTTAATAGTAAATTTTATATCTTCTAGCCTTGTAAAATTTGCGGACTCCACTTTGATTATTTCTCCATTTACTACTTTGTTTGTTTTCCTTATCCGATCCTATACTCCACATCGTATATAAGTAGCACAACTTTGTACTTGGATTCCTCAGTCTGATAATCAACTTAGCAATATGCTACTTTCCTCTGCTCTCTGTTTGTCCTCTGTTCTCTTACCTTGTCTGAAATCCGGGTCAAGTGTCAGTAGTCAGCACAACACATAAGTTGAGGCCACAACCCGCCCCACATCCGATGACCGGCTCCTACCTTACCTCTGTCACACCTCTGTCCACCTGGTCCCTGACATCGGCTCTCTATCTGTAGTGTTTGCACACTTAATACCAGTGGTGGTCATATGCAGCTTCTTGACAGAGCCAGCAATGGCAGTGGCAGCCTGGTGCATAGCAACAAATACACTCAGGCTCAAGGGAAGGGTTTTCCTGTGCTAGCTTGATTAGTGACATTGTTAAGCATGCAAACGCTATGGGTAGAAAGCCGACGTCTAGGACCAGGTGAACAGAGATGTGACAGAGGGAAAGCAGGAGCTGGTCATCAGACATGGGAGCAGGTTGTGGCCTCAACTTATGTGTTGTGCCAACTACTGACACTTGACCCAGATTTCAGACAAGATAAGAGAGCAGAGGACAAACAGAGAGCAGAGGAAAGTAGCGTATCGCTAAGTTGATTATCAGACTGAGGAATCCAAATACAAAGTTGTGCTACTTATATATGAAGCGGAATATAGGATCAGATAAGGAAAACAAGCAAAGTAGTAAATGGAGAAATAATCAAAGTGGAGTCTGTAAATTTTACAAGGCTAGAAGATATAAAATTTACTATTAAACAGTTGTCAGAAAATTTTGACAAGGTGGTATGAATTAATAAAATGGAAGGTGTCAGAATAAGTCTGAAGGCAAAAGACCAATACAAACTGAAGTAACTGATATGCGAAAGTGGATAGGAGTTCATGAAAATAATACCAAGTTCAAACCGTCAGCCGTTCTCAAGGTTTGGCTCATGACACACCACATCAAAGTGGTACTTCCAGAATGGGCAAGCCTTTGAAGAGGCTGGGTGGTCACCCTTTGTCACAAGCCAATCCCAAGAATGGCTGACAGTTTGAATTTGGTATTATTTTCTTGAACTCCTATCTGCTTTTGCATATCAGTTATTTTGGTTTTTATTGGTCTTTTGCCTTTGGACTTATTCTGACATCTTCCATTTTATTAATTCATACCACCTTGTCAAAATTTTCTGACAACTGTTTAATAGTAAATTTTATATCTTCTAGCCTTGTAAAATTTGCAGACTCCACTTTGATTATTTCTCCATTTACTACTTTGCTTGTTTTCCTTATCTGATCCTATATTCCACATTGTATATAAGTAGTATGACTTTGTACTTGGGTTCCCCAGTCTGATAATCAACTTAGTGATACACTAGTTTTCCTCTGCTCTCTATTCATCCTCTGCTCTCTTCCCTTGTCTGAAATCTGGGTCAAGCATCAGTAGTCAGCACAACACATAAGTTGAGGCCACGACCCGCTCCTGTGTCCAACAACCAGCTCCTGCCTCACCTCTGTCCCACCTCTGTCCACCCGGTCCTACATATCGGCTCCCCACCTGTAGCGTTTGCGCACTTAACACAAAGTTACCTGTAACAGATCATCAAGACTGTCCATCTTGTGCCCAATTACTCTTGGAACAAGCAATGATGGCTTGATTAGAAGCACCATCAAAGACAAGTCAATAATTGCATGTTGATTGCAAATATTGCAGCACATGGAGTCCAGCCTGGAAGTGCACATTAGAAGGGGCAGCAGATTGCTGGGAGAGTTTGACAACTGCAAAGGATATGTCAGGTCTTGATCCAAATCATAAGATACATCAGCAATCTGACTAACTGTTGGTAATGAGTCCTAAACTTAGGATCTACCTTATTGACATAGGGTTTGAAAATGAAACCAGATGGCAGCAGGGTAAATTTCATGCCTTTGGGAATCTCAAACTTCTCAATAACCTTATTGAGGTATTTCACTTGATCTATACAGAGTTTTCTCTCTTTTTGATCATGTGATATGTTCATGCCTAGGAACTCAGAAAGTTTGCCTTGGTCATGACATTCCAAGTAGTCATGAATTTTTGCTTCAACTCAGAGAGGAGCAGGGAATTCTTTTTACCCATAAAGAAGATATCATCCACATAAACAACTGCAAAGACTTGCTCGCTGGTCTTAGGATGTGTAAAATAATAAATGCCAGCATCAGACTTACAGCGCTTAAATCCAAGTTTCAGCATTGATGAAGTGAGTGCTTTCCACCAGGATAAGCCAGCTTGTTTTAGACCATAGATTGCTTTGTGTAATCTCCAGACTTTCTTCTCTTGGCCAGGAATTCAGAATCCTTCTGGCTGCTCCATGTAGATTTCTTCATCCAGATCACTATATAAATAGGCTGTTTTGATGTCAACTGAGTGAAGGTCAAGGTCCTCAAGTGCTACAATGCCAAGACATAGGCGTATGGTCTCATATCAGACAACTGGAGAAAAGAGTTCATTGAAGTTGATTCCCTCAATCTGGGAGAATCCTTTCACAACAAGATGAGAGCAATATTGATTATCAGACTTGATGTTATACACCCATCTATTTTTAATAGCTCTCCTTCCTTTTGGGAGATCAACGAGCTCATATACACCTTGCTTATGAAGTGCATCTAACTCCTCAAGCATTGCTTTTTGCCATTTAGTTTGAGTATCAGCATCTAAATTTGCAATATCTTGAAACTGCTCCGGAACTGGCCCATTGGTGCATTGTGCAAGAAGGAAATCAACTAATTTTACCTCCCCTTCCTTTATGAACTTCACAAAATCGGTAGGTGATGGTTTATTTCCATCAATCCTACTATCCAGATGAGAGATATGCCAATTTCATAGTCTGTTCTGAGCTTCTTCATCAGAAATAGCTCCAAGAATAGGTCAATATTGGGCAAGATTGCATGGTAAGTTAGGATTGAGTTCCCTATATCATTGGATGACATCAAGAGGGTTGCTCCTATCACCATACACATTTCCTGGTCTGTTTGGAGGTTGAACATTTCGCCTAGAATGGTAGTTTTCACATTCAGTGACCCAACAGTCAAGCCATTCTAGTGCATCAAGGTCATCTTGGACTGAAGGTTGCAGTGGCGGTACCTTGGGTGGAGTGGGAGACCAAGCATGTTTACATGGACCAGGTTCCAATCACAGAGGTTTCTGAGAAGGAGGAAACTCAACTTCTTCTTCCTCTTCCTTTGGATTGCAATCATCAGGATCAGCATAAGAAAGAGGTGGACTTGGTGATCTAGGAGGTGTAGGTGTTTTAGGGTGTGGAAGAACATGAGGTGAAGGCACACAAGGCAGCTCTCCTCTTTGAGGTGTAGGCAGATGGTCTATATGTGGAACATTTGGAATAGTTGAGATTGGAGGAATCTCAGTGTGAGGTAGCTTAGGGTGTACTGCAGGTTTTTGATATGGACATTTAGGGAACATCTTTTCATCAAAGATGACAGTTGGTGAGATAAACTCAGCATTCCCTCAAGTATGGTGAAGAAAGATATAATTCTTCTCCCGATCATATCCAATAAAGATCATCAGTTCCAATCTCGCAGATAATTTATTTGGGTGTATTTCATCTGGCAGGAACACATATGCTGCACAACTGAATACTTGTAGGTGACTGATGTCAGGTGTATGTCCATGTACTAACTCAAATGGAGTTTTCCACTGGATGCAGTTCATTGATGTGCAATTGTAGAGGTGGGTTGCAGTGTTAATCACGAAATCCCACCATGAATCCAGAAGACATGTGTGAAGTTGCACGGCTTGTGCCTTTTCATGCAGTGTTTGGTTCAATCTTTCTGCTTGCCTGTTCTGTTGATGGACTTGGGGTGCACTCAGTGTGAACTCAATACCTTTCGCCTTTAGATAATCTTGAGAGTACCTGCTACAAATTCTCCTCCTTGATTAGATGTGAATCAACGAATCAATTTGCCAAACTGGTTCATGACATAAGTCAGAAGCTCAACCATATGGGGAGCTGCTTCAGCTTTTGATCATAGAAGCACCACATAGGTAAAAGAGGAGTAATTGTCCAATAAGGTCATAACCCATTTGTACTTGTGATAAGATATGATGGGGAGCTCAAAAAGATCACTGTGAACATGCTCAAAGGCTTATTTGGCCCAAATTGGGTTATCATTAAAGGGTTTCTGGTGCATCTTCCCTTTCATGCAGCCTGGACAAGGGCACAAATGATTGGGAATTGAAACCTGAGGTCCATTCAGCGTGGAGTCAGAAGTTTTGCTCAACACACAATTGGATGGATGTCCTAAATGTTGATGCCAGGTGTTATAGTCAGGATGCTGAGCAATATTGCTCAAAGTATTTGAATGTACAATTTGACATCTTACTGTTTGTAGTGTAGGCTGCCACTCAGAACCAGGAACCACTGACAAAACAGCATTGCCTGACTCATCCCAAAAGATGGTACCATGTTTATCAGCCTCACTATGCAACCTGGATTCCAGGAGTTGACCAGCAGACATGAGGTGATCATGCATTCCCTTTACATAGAACACAGGGGACAATGAAGTCACCACACTGATCATTTTTCTGTTATCATGGATCTCATGTTTGATCAAGACAGTACCTTGACCCAATATAGATAGGGGAGTGTTCTTGTTAGCTGTCTGAATTTTACCAAATTTCCCCATTTTGATTGTAGAGAAATCATCCAAATAGGGTGTGAAATGTGCGGAAGCACCTGAATTGAGAATCCAAGAAGCAGCCTGTGAAGGTGCTTTCTTTCCCTGACAGTGGCAACAAAAAGCTTTCTCACACTTGCATAGATTTACACAGCACAGCACAGAGGTCAAATCACAATTTAATAAAAGCCCCACAGGGGCAACCAAAATAGTGCATGATACAAGACAAGTATATATAGGAGCTGGAGATGATGTAACTAGTCTGTGAAAATGTTCAGTATGGCCAGGAGCACTCACATGGGAGCAGGCTCTAAGAGGGCAATAGGCCCCTTCTCGGTCATGCTGTGGCATCACCATATCAGTGTTGATCCAATCAGAGATAGAAGAAAAGACTTGTGTTGTCCACAACCCAGAAGTCCACCCATCAGAATCCTCCCCCTCAGAGTCAGATTCAAGCATCAGATCAGCTGGAGGTGTTAATCTCAGCAACAGTGGGCATTCGTCCATGTTCTCCCCATAATAAGGAATCTCCTCAATTATGGAGCCCATTTTCTCGGCTTCAACTATGAGGTCAGTGAGCCATTCATCCCAAATTTTCAGAACCTTATCCTTGGTAGCTTTTGAGCTTCTCCAATGATACCCCTCAGACTGAGGAGATTCAGAGATTCACTCCTGAAGCTGCAGTGTATTCTTTTGCGCTTCTGCAACAAGGTGGCAGTGGATGACAAAGGGCTTGTGTTAGCCAGTTCTGCCAGTGAGGTGATCCAGTTCACAAGGAGAGGGCAGTTAGCAATAGCAGGGGCAGCAAAACCGATGGCACTAGAAGCACCATATTGAGGAGTGATGGTGGGGACTCCAGAGGAGTTGGAGGTGTCAGCATTGGTCACAGCTTCATTAGCAGTACCCTTGCCTTTCTTGCCTCCTCTCTTACCGCATTTTCCTTTTTTGCCATCTCCTCTGGGATTGCCAGATTGGGTTGTTACCAGGCTTCTGGCCAGTGCCTTGATTAGGAGGCTGCTGCTGCTGGGGCTGTGATCAAAATAGCCCTTGTTGTCCTTGGCCCTGGTATTGTTGGTTGCCAGGATTCCAGTTCTGCTGCCATTGGCCATTGGAACAACCAGCACAAGAAGCAGTAGCAGTCATCTTCTGGGACTAAGCAGCCTGAATGGCACTACAGACCATGTCCCACATAAGTTGGGACATTTGTATTTGATTTGCAAGAATAGACTGAGCCAAGGTTTCCATCCCTTGTGGGACAGAGTGAAGCAGAATCATGGCATGGATCACCTCAGGAAGCTGTGTGGTCGCACTTTGAATTCAAGTGAATAAAGATTCAAGCTCAGCAATGGACTGAGCTGAATTGGTGTTGCTGGGGAGAGACAAGGAGACAGTACATACAAAGTCACCATAAACAGATGCAGGACCTTGGATGCCATAAAGGCATTGGAGACCATCCCAAGTGGCATTGGGATCTCTGTGGATGATCAGGTAGAACATAGAATCTGGGACAGCTTGGATAAGCATGCCAATTGCAGATTGCTCAAGAAAGGTCCTTGGATGCTCTTCCTCTTCATGAAGTGCGAGTGTAGCAGTAACCTCAGCAGCATTTGTGACAGTTCTGTTAGCAGCTGTAATTAGTACTATGGTAGGAGGGAGTGGAGGGATTATTCCATTTGTAACAGTCCATCCTGTAAGAGGGGTTCCAGGGGTTGTGATCATAGAGAGGAATGCCTGTATTATCATGGACCAAAACTGGTAGTTCTGGGGGCCTTGAAGAACAGGGATGCGAGAAGCTCCATTGTTGATAGAAGACATTCTGAAAAGAAGTCATCAGTCAACGTTGTTCATTAGAAGCAGCATTGATGTGCTAATCAAGCAAGGTTTTGAACCCAAATTGCCTAAGGGCTAGGGTAAGACATAGAAATGAGAAGGGATGCTGGGCCCTTCATAAGGTACAGTGGTGGCACTAGGAAGCAGCCTTCCCATAACAGGTCAATCTAGTCCTTCTCTGACATCAAGCACAGTAAGCTAGTTAGCTAGTGTGATATTGAGCTGGTGATCAGGGCCCATAACCTGTCAAAGCAGCAATGGGGAGCATAGCAGTGAAGGTAGATGACATAGTCAATGACTTACTTTGCTAGGCAGTAAACTGTTATAGGAGTAAGAGTGTAATAGAGTTACAACTAAGTGTATAGAATTAACCATTCAATATTGGAGAAAATACAAAGTATTTATACTAAAATGTACAAACTATTACTACTATAAAGAGGACATTACACCATCATTTCGAAGTGGTAAAGGGTACAAGTAAAATGTATAGTAAAACATGTATCATCTGCATGAAGTATAGGTGCAGGAAAATAGTGGTATCTAATAATAGAATGCATATGTCATAATTGAGAGTGAACACAAACATAGTGGTGTGTAGACATGCAAGTGATTCAACAATGTATCCATTCCTGTCGCAATGTTGTATAGGGCCTTGTCAAGCTTTGCTTGGAAGAAGAACAGTGCCTGTCAGCAAAACCCAACTGATGGGCTGCCTTACTGAAAGAGTTACATGATGTGTTTGCAATGTGTCGCTGGGCAGTGGGAGTGTAAGTTGCAGTGTGGATTAGGGAAATGTACATATTGTGCACAAGCAAAGAAGGGGTGTTATGATCTGCAGGATGATCCAAAAAAGGAGACCTTTAGTCAAGGAGTGAGCTTGTTACCAATCAGAGTGACAGCATTGAAGAAACAAAAGATAATGGCACCTCCCATGAGTCAACCATTGCAATCAAGCTCCAGTGATTGGGGATTGAGTTTTGCACCACCTCTGTCCACTCAACCATCATCCTCTTTATAGTGGAATCTGCCTGACATCCCACCCACTGTGGATGATGATACATTTGGAGTGATAGAGATCAGGTCACCTGTGATCATTGCTGAACAGGACACTAGGATGGTGGTAAGTTTGTTCACAGATTTGTGAGGCAATTTTACTAAAATTGCAATGAAGTCTCCTCAGCCCCTTCTGCCCCAACTATCGCAGGCTCCTGGTCATTCCTCAAGTCTTTCATGAGAAATTGCATGACTATCATCAGCAGTGGACAACCTGGAGATCATGACAAGGGAGAATATGCAGGTGCAACTTCAGAATTGGGTTATGTTGCAACAGCAGGTTAGCACGTTGGATGAGCAGGTGTTGGCATTGAGGGAGACTATGAGGGTGTTACAGGCACATGGGAGGACACTTGAGAGGCTCGTGGCAATCGAGGAGGCAAAGCTAGCGATGGCACAGGGATCAAAGGATGGTGCAGGACGTGGGTATCGGAAATGAGGGAAGGAGGGAGTAGAAAGGAAAGAAGGACTATGAAGATCATTGTTGTTGTTGTTGCTTTTAGTGAAGAGATTAGTATACTACTAGGATGTTTGTTTGTTTGGCATAAATGATTTTTTCGATGGAATGAAATGAGTGTGGGTGTGAAAAGAAGAGGAAATCGAAAATGAGACGTTAAGGGCTGGAATATTGACTTGGAATGAAAAGGAATGTTGCAAAGAATATGCGAAAAAATGTCTGTAAAAGATTGAAGATGATAGTGAGTAGTTTAAAGGGAAGTGAGTGGTCCAGGCTTATTGGAGTACATACAGTGGAAGTCAGAAACTAGGTCTATGGCATGTTTGAGCTCTGTTGCAGGTAACCACAACTCTGCTTCATCCATATCTTTGTAACCAAGCCATACTACTTTGTAAAGGAGTTTACAAGCATGTTGACATCAATCAATCTTTGAATCAACAATGTGATCAACTTTGTATTCTGGTTCTCCATCAACCTCCACTGTAGGTGGTGGCAATGTGACGTGATTTGGAATGGAGCTGGGAGTGAAAGGTTCAAGCATGGAAACATGGAATACAGGATGAACAGCATGCATAGAGTTAGGAAGTTGAAGAGTGAAAGAATATGAACCTGGTTGGGAAATAATTTTGTAGGGTCCAAGGTATTTTTCAGAGAGTTTCTTTGAAGGTCTCATTGTGTGGAAGTACTGCACTTTGAGAAAGACCTTATCACCAATCTTAAATGCAGGTGCAACAAGACGGCAATCATCAGCATTGGCCTGATAGTGATGCTGGGCATGAGTGATTTCTGACTTGAGAGTCAAATGTAGTTTGTCTAAATCCACAGTGAAGTTGTGAGCATGAGCTGATGTGAGATCTCTCTCAGGGTGAACTGTGATATTAGGGTGGTAACCTTTATTAGCAAAGAACAGAGAGATACCAGTGGTAGCGGAAGGAGAATTATTGAAAGCAAACTCAGCTATAGGTAATAGGTTGGACCAATTACTCTGTTGGTAGTTGCAATAAATGTGCAAGTACTGTTCAAGAGTTTGGTTAGTTTGTTCAGTCTGACTGTCACCTTCAGGATGATAACCCAACATGAAGTGTAACTTCATGTCCAAAGCTTCTCCTAGCAATTGGAAAAAGTGTGAAACAAATTCTGAACCATGATCAGAGGTAACATTAGCAGGAATACCATGTTTGGAGAAGACATGGATGACGAAGAGTTTAGTGAGTTCTGTGGAAGTAATGGTATTGTGAGTTGGAATGAAAATCGCTTGTTTGGTTAGCCTATCCACAATGACCAGAATTGAGTCAAACCCTGGGGACTTTGGAAGTTTTTCAATGAAATCCATAGAAATTGAATCCCAAGGTTGTAATGGTATGGGAAGTTGCTTGAGAGTTCCATAGGGACAATGGCATTGAGCTTTTGATCTTGAACAGGTAACACAGCTTTTGCAGTAATCCTTGACAAAGTTGTGGATATTTGGCCATGTATACTCACAGCAAACAAGTTCTAGAGTTTTGTTTTGACTGAAATGGCCAGCAAGTGCATGGTCATGATAGTACTGCAAAATGCGCAAACAAAGATCATTAGTATCAGAAATGTAGATTCTACCATCAAATAACAAGAAACCCTTGGAGTCTTTGGACCAGCAACCCTCTGGATGAGAGAAATGGTCAGAAACAGAATTGTCAGTGGAAATAGCAGAAAGAATGTCTGTGTGAAGTTGTGAAATGTCCATAATAAGACCAGCATGCAGCACAGGTGTATAAAGATATGAAGCATGAATAGAAGTAGAAAGTTGTTTGTTAGTAAAGACAGGTTGGAAATTGTGAGGATTAACCATGGCATAGCCATTATTCCCCCCTTTTGGGTAGACGTCCCAATGTCTAGTTAGGGCATCTGGTTTCGTTCCAAGCTTACCAGGTCTAAATCAAATAACAAGGTTGAACTGTGATAAGAACTCAGACCATCTGGCCTGTCTGTGCATTAGTATCTTTGTGGTAGAGAAATACTCAAGGTTCCTATGATCAGTGACCACATCAATAGGAAGTGCAGCACCTTCAAGATAATGGCACCAGATTCAGAATGCTTCAAAAATTGCAAGCAGTTCCTTGTCATGGGTGTCATAGTTAAGCTTGGATGTAGAAAATGTGCAGGAATGGAAAGCAATAGGGTGAATATCTCCATCAGGAGCAATGATAGAGAGTATAGCTGCCAGGCCATAGTCAGAGGCATTGGTTTCCACAATAATTTGTGTATCGGGAATCCAATGGGTAAGAACTGGTGCATGTGTAAAGGCCTCCTTAAGGGAGTTAAAAGCCTTATGAGCTTTTTCATCAAAGTTCCACTGTATGTTTTTTTGTGTGAGGTGAGTTAGTGGTACAACAATATTGGAATAACCATAAATGAAATGACAATAGAAGTTCACAAAACCAAGGAAGGATTGTATGTCCTTGACCTTCTTTGGTTTGGGCCAGTCCTGGATAGTTTTTACCTTTTTTTCTGACATTTTCAGACTGTCTGGAGAAAGAATGTAGCTGAGGTATTCAACTGTGTCAGTATGGAACTCACATTTATCAGTGCAAGCATAAAGGCCATTTTAGCACAACCTTTTAAGGACTTTGTGAACATGTTTGCAATATGAATTAATGTCCTCCAAATATATGAGAATATTGTCAAGATAAACAGTTACACACATATCAAGAAAATCCTTGAAAATGTCATTCATGAATTGCTGGAAGGCAGTAGGAGTGTTGGTGAGACCAAAAGGCATCACAAGCCACTCAAATGAACTATAGCAAGTATGGAATGCAGTTTTCCACTCATTGCCTTCAGCAATATGAACCAAATGATAAGCATGTCAGAGATCAATCTTGGTATAGATACCAGCCTTTTGTGGAGAGTCCAGCAAGTCAGAAATGAGCAGTAGTGGGTAGCAATATTTCCTAGTGATCTGGTTAAGACCATGGAAATCAACACAGAGTCAAAGAGAGCCATCTTTCTTTTTGATGAAGAGAACAGGAGCACCATGAGGAGAATTAGAAGGTCAAATAAAGCCAATGGAAAGATTTTCATCAATGAATTCTTGGAGTGCAGCAAGCTCAATCTGCAAAAGTGAATAAATCATTCTGACAGGAGGAGAAGTGCCTTCCTCGAGATTAATGTGCAAGTCATAAGGTTGGTGAGGTGGAAGAGTGTCAGCATGGGATTTACTGAAAATATCCCTAAATCCATGATATTCCAAAGGAACATTAGAAAGGTTGATGGGATCCTGTGAAGAAGAAGAAGCAGCTCCAGCCACAGATGAGCACCAGAGATCCAGACCAAAATGCATAGAGCCAGGTTAACAACAGACACGTGCAAATGCAGCTGTACCAATCAGTCAAATGTCAGGTCAAGAAGAAGAATCAGGAACTGGTGAGATTGTATCAGGAGCCGGTGATTTGGCAGAGATAGCCACACAGACAGAAGGAGTAGCAAGATCTAATTGCAGAGTAGATCAGAAAGCAAATTGACCTGAAACCCAATCAATCAATGGATTGTAGCAGGTAAGCCAATTATGTCTGAGAACCACAGAGCAAGATGGATCAAGCTGAGTGATATAGAAGTCCAGATTTATATATTCACCAGTTGGAAATGAGATAGGGATTTTTGCAGTCTCTGAAATGAATGAATTAGATGAACCATCAAACAATTGCAACTCTATGGGAGGAATCAGAATAGTGGGTACACAATATTTACAAATAAGTGAATTGTCTATGAAGCAATGAGTAGAACCACTATCAACAAGCACAGTAAGTGAAATAGGGAGTGAAGAAGATTTGTCCAAAAGCAAAGAAGAAGTAAGCAAAATATGAAGAGAGTTTGGATTGGAAAGAGTGGACACATTGAGTCAAATACTCTCTGAAGCACAGGAGAGTTCAATGCAATCCTCAGCCTGTGCAGAGTTCTGAGGATCACTCACTATTTTTTTGAACTCTCAGATTGAGAGCCCAAAGGTTGCGAAGCATCCTTGGAGTCTGCGTTGGCCTTGGCTTTTCGCCCTTTAGGCTTGTTCATATTAGAAGAAGAAGAAGAAGTAGAATTGGAATTATTATTAGTATTACCAGACTTGTTCTTGTGAGGACAGTTGCAAATCATGTGGTTTCCACCACAGTATAAGCATTGTCCATTTGCAATGTGACACTGATGCTCTTGAGCAGTCAGCTTACCATCCTTGTTGAGTTTTCCAGCAAGAGGATTGGAGGGTTGTGATGAGGAAGAAGAATTTGATGATTTCTGGAATGGTTTAGGATTGTTGGAAGGAGGATTGGAAGGTGTGTTGGACTGCTGCGATGAATTCTGCTGGCGATTGTTGTTGTTGTTCTTCCCCTTGTTTTTATTCTGCTGGTTCTGCTGGTTCTGTGTATCAGGACATGTTGAAGACTGACCTGGTTTTTCACCAGTATGCTTCTTTTCATGGAGACGGGACCAGTAGTTGTTGTCAATTTGCATAGCAAGACATAGCAGCAAGGGAAGAGGGTTTGCCAGTAGGAGAGCTGGAAATGATGTCAGAAATGTGATCTGGAAGGCCTCGATAGTAGCAGTAAACTAGAACATTGTCAGGCCATCCCAAGATACTAGCAAGTCATGAAAACTCAACATTATACTTGGTTATAGTCCAGTTATGACCCATGTGAAGGTGTTCCACCTCCTCCACTGCTTCTGTCTTGCAATCAAGGGCCCTAAAGTTTTTGCACAACTCATCTACAAACAATTGGAAATCCTGAAACCAGGAAATGACATCCCAATTGTACTCCACTTGAAGAACCATTTGAAAGTGCTGCTGAGCAGGTCCCTTGAGAAAGGTCATCACAAAGCTAACCTTCGCACATTCTGTAGTGAATTTCAATGGGTTAGTATTGAAGTATAAGTGGCATTGAAAAAGGAACTCATCTAGTTTCTGAGGCTTGGAGCCGTCAAATGTGTCAGGCTCTTTAGCCTGAATATGTGCCGTTTTAACAACAGGCTGGGGAGTGTGGTTGCAGTTTTCGAGGTTAGTTGCAAAACAATCCATAATGTTCAGGAATCATTCTTCAGGGTCTGGGTTTTGACAACAGCAGTGATGAGAAGGCTTGTCAGGCTCATCCTCTGGGTCAACTTCATCATCAGGATCATCATTGGAAGGACCTCCATTGCCATTTCCACCTCCTACATCAGCACCATTGTTATCCAAATGTTCATCATCCTGACCCAAATCTTCAGGTTCCAAAAATTGGGTATTGCCCTCTGGTTCTTGTGCATTATTCTCCTCTTCTTCCTCATTGTCTTCATTGTGGTCAACACTGACCTGGTTGCACTCAGGCTGGGGTTCATCTTCTTTGGACTCATGAATAGTCCTACATAAAGCTTCATGCCCATTTTGAGGTGGACCTGAAAACTGAGGAGTAGAAGGTGCATGTCGAGAGGGAAGTGGATGATTCTGGACAGAAATACCATGAGTATGAGCAGTATTGCAAGTAAGACTTGTAGACATATTAAGAGAACAATACTGAAAGTTGGGATTCTGAATATAGTGTCAAGATTTGTGAATTACTAGTGCTTACTAAGCATGCAAAAGTTACAGAGAGGTCGGTTGTTTGCTTCAGCATATGTGCTGCACCCTTCTGATATTGCATTGACTGATTTGGTCTATGAGGAAGATGACAGGCAGTGTGAATTGGAATTCAACACTGAAGGAATAATTGGACAGAGAGTAAGAGTGGAATCTTGGTCAATATTCAGAATGGGTAATACATGAGCTAGTAGTAACATATTTAAGATAATTTAAAATCAGACAAATAACACGTAAATATCACAAAACTCACAATACAATGATAAATGAATAAACAGATAAATGAAAGGTAAATAGACAATGACAGATGCAATGCAACAGAGAATGACAAACAGAAATGGAATGGCAGAAACAAATATGAGTGCAAATGAAAAAGGATAGAATAATGAGTGGAAACAGGCTGCAAAATATTTATAGAAATAGTAGATAATGAAAATCATGGGAATTGGAAGTTGAAAGAATAATTGGAGATTGAATCAGAGAGGTCACAATTGCAGATTGTGACATCCATGCTATGTATATTTATTGAATGGCTATGGCCTGCTATAACTCACTAAGGCAAAAAACTGAACTTACTGATGCTTGCATGCTAATTTCTTTTTGGAACAACTCTTGTACAGCTGCAGAAAGCTGTACATGAGCTCCCTGGCTTGCTGTTAATATTCAGCATAACAGGGCATGAGGTGAGTGAGGTGTCAATGGTAGAGATCATAGAAATCCCTTTATTTCAGTAATTCAAGTATAAAATACAAAATAAATAATATGTATATAGTGTGTTAAGCACGCAAATGCTATAGATAGGGAGCTGATGTCAAGGACCGGGTGGACAGAGGTGTGACAGAGAGAAGGTGGGAGCTGGTCGTCAGATGCAGGAGCAGGTCGTGGCCTCAACTTATGTGTTGTGCCAACTACTGATACTTGACCTGGATTTCAGACAAGATGAGAGAGCAGAGGACAAACAGAGAACAGAGGAAATAGCGTATCACTAAGTTGATTATCAGACTGAGAAGTCCAAGTACAAAGTCATGCTACTTATATACAATGCAGAATATACTCATGACAATCAAAAGTGAGTCACATTTTGTGACAAACACGCTCGTGTGATTTTGAGAACCAAGAATTGTTTCGCGTATTGCTCCTACTATACTTGCTCAATCTACTCAATATGTCACCTTCTGAGAACTCACGTCTTGAATATGATACTCCAATAAAAAATCGACTGGTTGGATACTACCAAGCCACCCAAAATATTGCTGAAGCCTCGAGAGAGGTTGGGGTGAAATATCATGCAGCTCGGAAAATCATCCATAAATTTGAAGACACTGGCTCAACAGACAATTGCTCCCGGTCAGGCCGTCCCAGGGCCCTAACGGACCGCATGGAACGCTGAGTTATCCGCGAATCCCTCAAGAACCGCCGAAAACCATTTGCTGATATTGCAAATGATCTTAGTTTAGAGGGTGGTGGACAATCAGTCTGTCGTGCACTTGCGAGGGCTGGTTATCACCGGAGAGTTGCTAGAAGGGTTCCTTTCTTAACCAAAAGGCATCGTCGCCAGCGATTGGCGTGGGCACGACAGTTTAGAAGGTGGAAGAAGAAGCAGTTCTCGCAGATCATCTTTTCAGATGAATGCTATATTTATCTTGGTGATAAAAATGGCCGAGTTTATGTGACGCGACATCCTGATGAAGTCCTCCGAGAGGATTGCCTTGTTCCACAGTTCACACAGTCACCAATACGCGTCATGGTGTGGGGGTGTATCATGGATGGGAAGAAGGGGCCACTGGTTGTTTTGGACTATCCTGGTGGTAAAGGTGGTGGAATGACCTCTGCCCGCTATCAGCAGCAAGTCCTTGATGGGGTGTTGGAGGACTTCTATTGGGATGCACGTGAGGAACATAGTCGTGTTTTTTTCCAGCAGGACAATGCTGCTTCACACACAAGTAATTCAACGAGGGCTTGGTTTATGTCACATCACATACCCCTCTTTCCCCATCCGGCATTATCTCCTGACATGAATCCCATTGAGGGCATTTGGCACAAACTCAAAAAAATTATTAGACAGTCCCCTCATCCCCCCTCATCACTTGATACACTCAAAGCTACAGTCCGGGCTGCATGGGATGAGTTATCTATTGATATAATCAACAAATATGTTGGATCCATGGAACATCGTGTTCAGTCTGTCATCCTAGCTCAAGGTGGTCACACTCGATACTAACTATCTACTATGAATGTATACCATGTATATAATTCTATCATATAAAAATTTGGCAGTGTTTTGATGTTTGAGGGTTGAAGCGCACCGGAAAGTTTCGCCCAGTATTGAGAATCAGAGTCTCATATTATGTAATATGACTCGCTTTTGATTTTCACGAGTAGGAATGGATAAGGAAAACAAACAAAGTAATAAATGGAGAAATAATCAAAGTGGAGTCTGCAAATTTTACAAGGTTAGAAGATATAAAATTTACTATTAAACAGTTGTCAGAAAATTTTGACAAGGCAGTATGAATTAATAACATGGAAGATGTCAGAATAAGTCTGAAGGTGAAAGACCAATAAAAACCGAAGTAACCAATATGTGAAAGCAGGTAGGAGTTCATGAAAATAATACCAAATTTGAACTGTCAGCCATTCTTGAGGATCGGCTCATGACAGTGATGGTGCACACTCACACCCAAACTCGGTGCATTGACAATCTCTCAATGAGCAATAGGTCATAATTTAATGAGTATACACTATGGAAGACAATACATTATGTCTGTACACATCATTAAATAACATGTTGATGGGTTATTCATTGGGTTTTGAGCTTGTAAACTGCTGGAAATGGTTTTTGGGGTGACTTCAATGACCCCAATAAGGCAAGACTTACCATCATGAGCTCCAAAGGGATGTCTTCCAGCACTTTCTTCATATTAGCCTCACATATTACAATACATGAAGATGTGCCAATTTATGGAATGGGTGTGCTGGTCTCAGGCAAGGGTGAGTCTTGGGGCAATACTGGCATGTCTTCCTTTGGCTTTGCTTTATTGGTGTAAATTTATATTGTTGAAGGGTTTAACATTACAAAGGCTTACTGTACAATGTCCTATAGCTAAAAGGCTGCCTGTGGGTGCACAGTGGAGGTTAATAGGCATGTTGACACAATGTATGCCCTAAAAATAATGTGCATCCTAAATTCTGATCTTCCCTGGCAAATATTCCCAAAAAGGGCTCAGAGGAAATTATATAATATTGAATATCTACAGATCACCAGGTGAGTTTTTGCCCAGAAGTGCCTCAAAAAGGTGAGATTTACCAATCTAGTCCCAGGAAAAGAATGTCACATATTTATCATGTGATGGGGCCGAATGCATTGGCCTCCTACCTTAGCAATAGCTAAAAGCATTGAAATCCTCAGAGAACAAATGGAATTACTTGCTGCGAATTGCAATTGTGTTCCTTTCACTTATCCACCTAGTCAGGAACTGGGTGTGTCTGTGCACCCACTATGATAAGTATGGTGGGGGGGAGGAGTGAGCGCTAAGTGACCAGCCTTTTGTCCGGGTCATAAGGTCTATCCCCGATTGTCTACCGGTCAATTAACTGGTGTGCTAAGCGAGAGCCAGGATTGGGATAGGGGGTGCTGTGAGAGCAATGAACGGCCAGAGCCGCAACCACACACACCTACTAAGAGTGATAAATACATGAGTTTCTTATAGTTCATAATTTGTTTGATCATGCGATTACATAGTTTATGAAGCACGGGCATTCCAAACTCCCACCTTGTAGCCCATTGTGTTTCTCATTCGCCGCCGCCCAACCTTGTCCTTCTTGTCTGCCCATGTTTTGTCTCATTTCTGGGCTTTCCACTCTTCTCTCTCCAGATCTTCCTGAGCCTCTTCAATGTCTCTCCCAATGTTTTCTCTATCCAGCCGCTCAAGCCACATCAGGCTCTCTCGTGGGTGAGAGAGTTGAGACTCCGCCATGTCAGCAAAGTCTCGCAGCTTTGAGATATGCTTTTGCCACCTCACTACAAGCTGTTCTACCTGGGGGATCATAATAAACCATGATAAGTAGATTTGTCAACTCAGCAAACAATAACTGACCTTGTTGTCCTCATCTTCACTATAGCAGATTGCACTTGAACCTGAAGACAAGCTCCGAACAACAGTGTTATGTGATCCATTACCCACAAGTTCTGTAGCTTCAATGTCAGAAGAGTCCATGGTGAGATCAATAGTCTCAGGCTCTGCTTTGTGTATGCTCCTGCCTAATGTTTCAGGTTCGTTCCTCCTTTTCTTCCTAAGATCCTGGCTCGGAATATCCTCACTTCCACTATCGTCCAACTCAGCTTGTTTTCGCTTTTCAGTGATACAATCCTGAAGAATATCCTCCCAATCACCACCACCCCCCAGCTGCGTGCCATCACCATCCCATTCACCATCATCACTGTCGGTAATACAACCTGGTTCATCAAATTCATTGCCATTGCATTCCATTGAGTCCACCGAGTTTGTGACGAGGTACTGGTGTTGATATATAGGGCATATCCTCTGCCAAACAACCTGCTCCCAAAACTCCACAGGTGGAGGTTTCACGGCTTTGACAAGATGTTTGCAGAGATGAAAGGGGCTGTACTTTTGCTGGCCACAGTTGCATGTTCATCTGTGAATATTGACTATATATAGTCTGTCCGATACTTGAGATTTCTCTAGTTTCCTCCATGCCACCTTGAAGTATTTCTGGTAGTTTGAGAGTGAGTTCCCTTGTCCAAGGCAATGTGTTTTGTCAAGTAGTCATAGCTTGGCCCAATATGATACAGTAACATGATGAATTAGGATCCAAAGTAGCTGGTCAAGCTGAGGCCGGACGATGTGATGTAGGTAGTTGTGTTTGAGCTGCTGCCAGAAATTTTCAACATTCATTGTAGTTCGAAGTCAAGAGAGATATTTTGATGTTGACCAAGCCCAGAGCTTCCACATTTTGGGAGTATATCATGATGTCCACAAGTAGCCCCATACCTCTCGCAAGTTTCGCTCCTTGCAGAACTGATACATCTCTCCAACAGCATTTCTACAGATCTCTTCAGCTGATAATGAGATTCCTTGATGCTCTGGAAAAATAGGATGCTGACAGAAGTGGGAAGTGAAGAGACGAAGGGCCTGGGCATGGTGTGGAGCAGGGCAGAATATGTAGGCAGAGTCCTTTGCTGTAGTCTCGCCTTGCTCAAACAACCAGTCAGGGCCATCTTCAACATCTTGTTCATTACTTGAGGACTCAATGAACTTCTCAACATCATCCATGAGACCTGATATGTCTTCCTCCTCAGGGTCTTCATTCTCCAATGGTATTGTACCAATGTCTTGAGTAGAACTAGGCAATGCAATGACTGATTGGACAATCCCATTCAGGTGGATAGTCAGACAAGGTCCTGATCGAGGTGCTGATTTTGGTGGTTTATTCACAAGTTTGTTGTCAAACCACACTTTGAGTCAAGGAACAGTCTTCTCTGGTACTGTCATCTCTTTGTCCTATAATAGAAATTAAATTAAGTGTTGCATCTATATGTTTATTTTGGTGAACTCACCAACAATTGACCTTTAACCTGAGCAATAGGGACAAAGTTTTCATCCATATATGGAAATTCCTTTTTTGCTTCAAGGATGTCATAATATCGTGGCTGGCGTCAGATTGTTGAAAGTCAAGTCTTGATAGCCTGGAGACCATACCAGAAACACAGCTGATGCTTAGCCTCTGGAAACACTGCCTGACAAGCATTGATTTCACTTGTGTCCTTATCCGTGAGTGTGATGATTACTTGAAGTGTCCAGGTATCACGGAAATGAGTTAGAAACTCAGTGATATATTGCTCCTTTCCTCCTGTCCCTCCTCTTCCACTTGATTGAATGCACAGGTAGCCCAATGGACAGCCAGATCCATGAATCTCACCCAAGAGGGCAAATACTTCATAGTTTGATCCATTTGTCTTCCCTGCAAGAGTTATTTTAGCTTTAAGTTACACCATTGATGTCGTGCTAAGTTTAGAGAGGAATACATACAAGCTGAGTCTAGGGACACCTCTCATATCTGCTCCTGATACTTCTTTAAAATTGTTGGTAGGTGGAATGCAACCACAAAGAATCCAGGCTCTTCATGAAGTTGAATTCTTTTTGCTGAGCTATTGCTGATGCCATCAAGGAGACCCTTTGCAGATGTGAAATCATTAGGATCGGTTTTCCATTGCTGGCTATTATGTTGCACCCACAAGTAATGGATAGCCTTCCATGAGAAATCAGGCTCGGGGACCTTCTTAAGTATTTCTGCCCATAACTAGAATATCTATGAGTAAATATCATAGTCTGTGGTATAAATTGTGTTTAAAAATACCTGAGCAGGTGTTAAATTGAGGCTTTCACAGACAAGGTCTTTGATATTGTCTGGGACCCAAATGCAGCAGTATGGAACATGACGTTCCTTGTGGGAGATTTTGACAAGTGCGATGTCACAATCTTTGGTAAGGGTAATATGTAACCATCCTCAACAGTTGAAAGTATCCATTGTTCATTGGTCATGTAACTTTGATCCCTCCTTCTGTCCCTTTTTTGACTTGTGTTTTTGGTCATGAGACTGAGCACAATTGTATGTAAAGCAGATCTTTCTATCATGTTTTGAAGCACAGTGACTATGAAAGCTATAACGAGATCATGACATTCAGTATATTTGTATAGGTAGAAATGATAAAGTGCACTTGAACTTGTAAGCATTAGCATTCTCTGAAACCAGGTCCCTTAATTTATTTGCCCATCCCTTCAATGCTTTGAGCTCGTCATCTCCACTATCAACCTCCAAGTCATCCTTCCTGGACCATCCTGAGATATTGACTCGAGCAGCCAAACTGACTTCATCTTCAAGTGAACTCAATGTTCCAAGAAAGACGTCCAATGGCATCTCTGACAGCCCATCAAACTCTGCAGCAGTATAACCCTCATCATGTTCCTCCAATTTTCCCTCTGCTTGGTCTTCTATTTTAGCTGTGACATAACGACATGTGCGCTTAGCTAGACAAGGTTCGCAGGTCTTCGAGAAGCCTTCTCGTAATTGTTTGAACATTCTGGTTGGCCGTAAACTCCCACAGCTTGTGCATTTCTGTTGTTCTTCACACGGTTCAGAGTCGGAGGAAGTTGTGTCCATGGTACTGAGGTGCAATACAAGAAAGAATAATTGATTGACGTGACGCGACGCGCCTCAGGGGACGTGTTTTCCATTATCTACATTTAGTATTCCAGCTTACGATCACCGCAATTACACATTTGTTTTTGAACTCGCGACAAAACACCAAGTCCTTGAGTTACCGGTAGATAATCGGGGATAGATGGTGATTTCCGGCTGAGTCATCCGGACAAAAGGCTGGTCGCTTAGTGCTCACTGGGGGGGAGGGTAGCCATGTGGTTTCCTTACGTTTATTCACGTCATCTCCCTCTCTTTTTAGGATGCAGTTTTGAGGGCCTCATGCTCAGGGGGTGTGCACGGCGTTGCTTGACCTGTTTTATGGGTGTAGTAAGGCGAGTTGGGTGGTATGCTGCCCATGGAGGGCAGCTCACCTCGAGACCTAACCTGGATCTCATCCGCTTACGTGGCGGTTCAGGTCAAGGAGCCTCCCTTTTTCCATCTCACTCAATTCGCGGGTTTTGGACTCGAAGTTTTGCAAGTACGCTCTGGAGCTGTCGTGGATGACGTAACCTGGATTTTGTGTGAAATGAAGGGGAAAAGGGTCAACCCGGGGGGGGGGGGACCATCAATCGGGGTAGAGTACAGTACGGCATCGTGGATGTCAGTTGGAGAGCGGCAGGGGTGGCAAGAACATACCCCTCAAGAGTCACCATCCCTGACTTAGGTACCCCACTCGGTCAAGCCATCCGAATCATTAAAGGCCCCTCCAGTGTCCCACTGTAGCACGGGTGGCTGAAATGAGAACAAATTGTCGGCGCTGTTCTCCACTTTGCCAAGCACGAGGCACATACTGAACACCTGCGTGACGGAGACGATCGTTGAAGTCTGGGTGGGGTTGCGAAATGGGTTTGTTGTGTGTTGGTTCGAGTGTAGGCGTGCGATGAAGAGGTGATGACAGCATTGAGTGAATGGGAGTGAGCCCCCCGGGAGCTTCGATCAATCGATCAAACGTTGAACTTCAGTCGACAGAATATTCCCAGCATCATTGATCATTGATCATGCACATGGGCGCCTGCAGTGGGTCAGGTGGGTACATCGTGGGCATTTTTATGAGCTTCACCCTAACCGCATTCCCTTTTGTTCCCCGCTCTTCTTCTCCCTCTTTAGAATTCCTACTGTGAACATCGTTCCGTGCTTTCACCTGCGCACAATGCCCCAGAATGCTCGCAAACTCCCTCCCTCCTTAGAAGAATTCTCTGTTCCATCTCGTCGTGCCGCAGATCCCAATGGCGCTGGGAGTCAATCCCGCGTATCTGCGCCTCAGCGACCCCCTTTGCCCCTGTCCACTCAAGATACCATTTCATTGTCCCAACGAGCTACCACCACACCTACTCTTCGACCGGTGTTTCCTCCTTCCCTGATTTCTACTTCTGTACCTCCTGGTATTGATCCCCCAAATCTAGCGCCTATTTTTACGCCTTCCCCGGCTCTTGTTCCCTCTTCCCATACTCTGTTTCCGCCCAGCCTGTCATCTGCTTATTCCCAACGGCTGCAACAATTCAACGCACGTGAAATGTTCCAGAATGCGCAAGGCTTTACTATCAACAATCCTCAGTTCATCGACACCTCCCATGCAGGCTCTGGTGAGTTTCAGTCCCGTCGAGCTTGGCCGCTAATCTCATGTGATGAATAGGTCTTGAACGGCTCCTCAAGTACTCAATGCCGGATGCATTCTACGACTCTGGCGCTCGCTACCCACCGCCAAAATGTCATCTTGGCACTCGAAACGAGCACATCGAGCTCATCACCAACTGGGGGCTGGGGAATTCAGATCTTAAGAAACCCATCCTCTCGATGCATGGTTCCTTTGGCACCGGCAAAACAGCTATTGCGCAGAGTTGTGCCGAGGTCCTGGTGCCCATAGACAAACTCGCTGCTACGCTCTTCTTCTCGCATTCCAATGCAGATCGCGATGATCCTCGACGCGTTTTTACATCCATCGCATTTCAAATTGCCACCATATGCCCCTCGTTCGGGGAAATCGTCAGCAAGTGCATGATTGAACATCCCGCTCTTGTGACAAAGTCACTCTCAGCGCAGTTCGAGCTCCTCCTCGTTCAACCCCTAGGCCAGGTTGATATTGCAGGTAGTGGTCTTGACGGACGTGTTGTGATAATTGATGGACTGGACGAGTGCCGAGGAACAGTAGAGCAGTGCGAGATCATCAAGATCATCGCAACTTCCGTTGACAAGCATACGACGCCCTTCCGTTGGTTCATCACCAGCCGTCCCGAGGGCCCTATCCTTCGGACCATGAATTCCCCCGCTGTATCCCTCGTTTGTTCACGCATCGAACTTCCAATATCCCGTGCAATTGATCATGAGATCCTAGTCTACCTGATCCATGAGTTTGAGATAATTCGTGAGGATCATGGCCTGCCTGAGTCGTGGCCGTCAGAAGACGTTTTCGCCTTCCTGGTTGAGCGCGGTGCTGGGCTGTGGATCTATGTGGTGACCATGGTTCATTTTGTCAAGGATGAAAACTCTCCTGGTCCTGAAGACCAACTGCGCCTCGTGATCGAGTTTGCAAAAGAGGCCTCTGCTAAGGTTGGGCCAGACAACCCACTGGCGGAGATGGATATTTTCTCTACCCTCATCACGGAACGACTCTCGCTGAAGGTTCGGCCAGATAACCCACTGGCGGAGATGGATATTTTCTATACTCTTGTCATGCAACAACTCCCACTCCAGGTCAGGCCAATGATCCAACGAATCCTCCTGGCCGGTGACGAGATCAGTTTCATTCCCTCACGTCTTGCTGGTGCCCTCTGCCTTTCTGCAGAGCAGCTCCGTCATGCCCTTGCTTTTATCCAGCCAGTTGTGGAGGTTCAAGGCTCTGACCTCAATTCCATGGATATAAACTTTTACCATAAGTCATTCTTTGACTTCATGAAAGACCCCCAGCGGTCCAAAGAACTATGTATTTATGGTGACTTCTTGATTGGGTATCGATGGGAGCTTTTGGAGTGGTTGCATGAAGTCTGCTCTCGTAGTGCAGGTACTGTGTTTCCTGAACCCAC
Organism: Leucocoprinus leucothites; assembly: GCA_013368445.1. Classification (NCBI taxonomy): domain Eukaryota; kingdom Fungi; phylum Basidiomycota; class Agaricomycetes; order Agaricales; family Agaricaceae; genus Leucocoprinus; species Leucocoprinus leucothites. Next base: position 223,254 of record JAACJO010000032.1, read on the forward strand.
CTAGTGTTCCTTGCTCTGATGAGGTGCCATGCTACTCACAGATTTCAAGCACTTTGTGTTTCCCTCGGGTACTGTTCTCCCTGCAGGTGTATCAAGTGTTGATCACTATTGCCACACTTTGTGTTTGTTTTGGGCACTTTGTGGTGTACATGATCATCCACTTGATGTCCAAACTGCTATGTCTCTTGCAAAGCTTCCATTCCAGAAAATGCTCAGGTTACAGCATGGCATTCGTGATTGGACTATGATAGCTTGTGATATAAGAGACAATGTAAGTTTTTGATACCATTTGTTTCCTAGTATTATCACTTATTATGTGACTAGTGTTTGCAGCTCCCATATGAACTTCATGACAAGATCATTCACAAGGGCAAGTGTCCACTCCTAGGGTGTACAAACACTGAGGATATCTGGATTTTGGGACATGGAGAGAATGTGACCATCCCTTATCCATCAATAGTTGGCTTTATGTTTGAAGACAATCAAGATGTAAGTAATTACTTGTTATGTTTATCTCTCTAGGTATTCTAATTGCTTTATCTCAGCCATATCCTGGTGATTGTTTCTGTGGAGCTAAAATCCAGCAAGTTGAGAAAGTGAAACCAGTAAAAAGCACACGACTTACACGATTCTTCTGGAATAGTTGAACTTGTTAGTAGTATTGTAGAGCTTGACCAACAACTCTCCTTGTAACTACCAAAACCTAGACTAGCATCTTTTCCCTATTCTCATTTTTGAACCATAGACAGATGTATATATTTCTCCTTACTAAATATCTCTTCTATCTGGTCTATCTCAACTCTAATAACTATGAGACTACTAATAGAATGAAGTTGAGGTAATTGATTACAAGAGCTGGTTATGGGTAAGCATTGCAAATGGCAAGGTTTTTTAGACAAGGTCAATAGGGAGGGTGTGGTAGTTGTTGACCTGATTGATACTCAACTTCTGGATTGGGACAAGTATGTTATGACCTTTGTTGGAACTCAGGTTGCAACTCTGGCAAAGACTAGAGAAGAGGAAGGGAAAGATGCAATTGGTAAAGTGTAAGAAATACACTCTACCTAGTAGTCTATATATAGGAGATGGAAAGCAGATCCAGGTAACTATGAGTCAGAGGACTTGGGTAACTATGACATAGGCTATGATGTGGGAGCAAAGTAAGAACAGAAATAGAAATGTGATATAAGAACTAGGAGAACTGGGTAGATAGATGATCAAGTCATAACAAAGTATATGAAGAGTTACAATCTAAAAGACAAGATATACAGCCAAGAGTAGTCAAGGTATGATTGGGAAGATTTATTGATCTATTTATCTATGGAATCAGTTGAACAATTTCAGTGAAATACTATATCTAATCCAATCAGTCCTTTAACCTAACTCTACTAGATGGATCAATCCATCAACTTCTACACCTAGGTCTCTGTCTGATAGTGAACCACCTAGTAGGGCCAGAGCCCTGGGAGGATGGATATTTCTAAAGCAATGAAGAGGCAGTTGGGAAGTTTTAGTGGACTGGGGAGTTTCTGGGAGATTGGGATTAAGGTGACATGAATGACAAGTGTGGATATTGAAACAGGAACTTTTGTCAGTAGGACAAAAAGAGCTTGGTACAGGAGTATGAAAGTGTTTCCATGCTGGTTGTGTGTTATGAGCTGATTCTCAAGAACAGCTCATAATTAGAACTTGGCTGTTAAACATGCAAACACTATGGATAGGGGAGCTGACATCTGGGACCAGATAAACAGAGGTGAGACAGAGGTAAGACAGGAGCAGATCATCAGATATGGGAGCAGGTCATGGCCTCAACTTATGTGTTGTACTGACTACTGATACTTGATCTGGATTTCAGACAAGGAAAGAGAGCAGAGGATGAATAGAGAGCAGAGGAAATTAGCATATCACTAAGTTGATTATCAGACTGAGGAATCCAAGTACAAAGTCATGCTACTTATATATGATGCAGAATATAGGATCAGATAAGGAAAACAAGCAAAGTGGTAAATGGAGAAGTAATCAAAGTGGAGTCCATAAATTTTACAAGGCTAAAAGATATAAAATTTACTATTAAACAGTTGTCAGAAAATTTCAACAAGGTAGTATGAATTAATAAAATGGAAGATGTCAGAATAAGTCCAAAGGTGAAAGACTGATAAAAACCAAAGTAACCAATATGCAAAAGCAGATAAGAGTTCACAAAAATAATACTAAGTTCAAACCATAAGCCATTCCTGAGGATTGGCTCATGATAGTATTCCCCCCTTAGGTAAGGGTATGCACCCTTATACTTCACTTAACTATCACTAAGTTTGTCATCAGACAGACTTGATCTCCTATCATTGGCAATTGATGCTAATGATCTTATTTGTACAACATTGTCTATAGCCTCATCATGTTATGTAATATGATAGTATATAAACTAGTTATCAGTTGATTGTCACGAGCTGATCCTCAAGACCAGCTCATAGTTCAGACTTGGTATTATTTCCATGAACTCTTATCCACTTTCACATATTGGCTATATTGGTTTTGTCAGTCTTTTGCCTTTGGACTCATTCTGATATCTTCTACTTCATTAATTCATACCACCTTGTCAAAATTTTCTGACAACTGTTTAATAGTAAATTTTCTATTTTCTAGCCTTGTAAAATTTACAGACTCCACTTTGATTATTTCTCCATTTACTACTTTGCTTGTTTTCCTTATCCAATCCTATATTCCACATTGTGTATAAGTAACACAGCTTTGTACTTGGATTCCTCAGTCTGATAATCAACTTAGTGATATGCTATATTCCTCTGCTCTCTGTTCATCCTCTGCTCTCTTCTCTTGTCTGAAATTCAGGTCAAGTGTCAGTAGTAGGCACAACACATAAGTTGAGGCCATGACCCACTCCCATGTCTGATGACCAGCTCCTGCCTTACCTCTGTCCCACCTCTGCCCATCCAGTCCTAGATGTTGGCTCCCTACCCATAGTGTTTGCACATTTAACATTGATCAAAGGAATAACTGATCTTTTACCTTTGTCCACATAGTTTATCCTATACACCAGGATTGAACTATTTGGCATGAATGTAAGATCACATATATAAATTACATTAAAGCATATCAGCTTTACACTTTTTTAGTTCAACCCTTTTGAACTTGTAATCAAATGATTTTACCTTTCTGCAACCCCAAAAACAAAAAGAAGCATTGATTTATAACATGGCTTCTAGAAGGCAAAGTAACCAGCCTCGTGCTGATAACAATGCCAATCCATCATTGAGCAGCAATTGTACTACTTGACAACAAGGGACTAGTGCCCTTAATATGGCAGGGCCTAATACCCCAGTCTGATCACTGCCTATAAGCACTGATAATGCCTATCACAATGATAATACCCATGATGATGAACCACCCTTAAACCATGAAGGGAACACAATACCATCAGAGCTATCTTTAGCTATGAGGGACTTGTTGACCCTCAAAGAGAAGACCCAAGCAGCCTTCAATAATTATAACATCTGAGCTGAAAGACAATCTGAGATACTCCTCTATGCAGAGTATACATCCAACATATTAGTCAGAGCTGTTGCAGAGAATAATAATATCTCTGATGACAACTTCAACAAAATGGTCTTTAGGACTGTTCAAAAACTCATAGGCAAATATATTGCCATAAAAAAGGAATGGCTGGAGCATGCACCATCACCTATGAACATGGTATACAGTACTATGTTGACACCTGCATTTAAAGAATTCCATAGTGAGCAAGATCCCTTGCATGATAGAAACAACTATCAACTCCATGGAAGGGTTGTATGCCCTTCCACCCCATTACATAGAGGAATAATACCTCTCTTGCAACTCAAGCTCATGTAGCTAAACTTTTTAAAGCTCACAAACTAAATGAATCTGACAAAGAATATGATAGATGAGTGACAGAACAAACTTGTATCATTACATTCCTGAATCAACACTCTTCACATCACATTCCAACTATGCCAACTACACCAACACAGAGGGCTAATAAGTACTCTGTTTGCCTTGAGGATGAAAACAACAACACTGACAATGACAATAGTTATCAGACACCCTATGGCTTACATCACAATCCCTACATCAATGTTGCACATCAATGTGAACATCAAAGGGATCTAAATGAGCATGTGAGTTTTCAATACATGCACAATGAGGATCTTTGCACATATGGATCCTCAGATATACCTGACCAAGGTATAGACTTTGAAGGAGTCACCCCTTGAAGCTGCCCAGGATTCGATGTTGAGTCAATTCCTGATATTAATAACCATAATAAAGGAAAAACCCCTATTTGGGGAACTTCTCAAATATCTGAGTCAAGGGCCCCAGACTCAATGGTGCCCTTGGATCAAGTCAATGATATTTCAGTCAACAGATCTATGGATCATGCACAAAATGCATCCAGAAACCTAGTACATCAACATTGAGGGTATTCCCTTGTTTCTGAACAACCTGATACACATGATACACCCAGCATGGCTATTACATTAAACAAGGCTATTACATTAAACAACCATAAGGACCATATGCACAACAGGATAGCCCACAACAGGATAGCCTCAGTGGTGTGAGAGTATCTCTTGCAACCTTTTGATTTCCCATCAGACTATAAACTGTCCAATAATAAGCTTCCCAGTGATAAGGTCATAGAGCCTTACAAGAGCAGTGCAAAGTTTAGTGAATTGGAGAACTTCATATCTGCCCTTTGCATCAATATGGCAATGAAGGGCCTGGGAGGCACTGGTAAAGCCAGGGATAGACTCTGCTTACATTGCAATACCACTTGGCTGGGGAAGCCAAGAGCATGTATATTCATCATGTATTGAGTATCAACAAAATGAAACTTGATTGGACATTCATAGAGTTCTTATGTGCACTCTACAACAGATTTGTACTCCCTACCATGATGCATGATGCACATGAATGCCTTCACACCATTTGCTACAATGCACATGTAGAGATTCAGGGTCTTACAATGCCATAATGGATGAGACACAGTGCATGACTGTGTGTCCCAATGATTATACCTTGATTAATGTCTTCCTCAGGGGATTGCCCAAAGATATGAAAGAGGAATTATTTTTTGAGCAAGGATTATTGCCTGAAGCACACAAGCTCGAAGACTTCTTAGCTTTTGCAATATCCTATGGGTTGGGATGGGGGAACACCATGTTCTACCATAAAAACTCATGGGCTGATAGGAGGCATGTCAAGTCACTGAATAAGAAAACTCGACAGTGGAACTCTAGTGCTCTTGACCACAAGAAAACTGTTCTTGTGGACTGAAGGGTTGCTAATGGACAGACTACAGTTCCATCAAAAAAACTTCAAGTCACTAATAATAACTCAAACAACAACCATATTGGGAACCAACATAATAGTCAACCCAAAGCTAAGGCTGGGCCATCACAACCCTGCAATAGTACTTCCCAATATGCACTGGTGTCACGAGCCGAACATCAAGAACAGCTGACGGTTTGAACTTGGTATTATTTTCATGAACTCCTATCCGTTTTCGAATATTGGTTACTTCTGTTTGTATTGGTCTTTCACCTTTGGACTTATTCTGACACCTTCCATTTTATTAATTCATACCGCCTTGTTGAAATTTTCTGACAACCATTTAATAGTAAATTTTATATCTTCTAGCCTTGTAAAATTTGCGGACTCCACTTTGATTATTTCTCCACTTACTACTTTGCTTGTTTTCCTTATCCGATCCTATATTCAGCATTGTATATAAGTAGCACGACTTTGTACTTGGATTCTTCAGTCTGATAATCAACTTAGCGATATGCTACTTTCCTCTGCTCTCTGTTTGTCCTCTGCTCTCTTATCTTGTCTGAAATCCAGGTCAAGCATCAGTAGTCGGCACAACACATAAGTTGAGGCCACGACCTGCTCCCGTGTCCGAAGACCGGCTCCTGCTTTCTCTGTCACACCTCTGTCCACCTGGTCCTTGACGTTGGCTCCCTATTCATAGCATTTGCACACTTAACAACTGGTCAGAACCAGTGCACAACAGAAAATACCCAGTATAGTCAAATTTTATGGGTGTGGAGGGCCCCACTTTGTGAGTGATTGTCCTCAATGCACAAAAAATAATACATCCCATCTTTGGGCTGCATGGACTGTTGCCCCAGACAAATTGTTGCCCCACCCATTGGATGACACCAACCTATCAGTAATAACTGAGGAGGAACTGCAGGAAGAGGATACTATTGATGTACCTGAACCCAAAGAGGATGCAGCTTTGGAACATAGTAGCAACCTTGTAGAGGTCAAAGTGATCGAATCAGACTATGGTTCAGACACAAACAAATTCCTGAGTGCAATCCATGACAATATTATAGACATCAAATCAGATTGGATGTCAGATACTGAGATCCTTATTGCTGAGGATGAAGTGATTGAGATTTCCTCTAATGAAGAGGATATCACTAATGGCATGCACCATAGTGCCAGATTGAACAAACCCATTAGCAATATAGAAGTCAACAATAATAGTAACATCAAAATAGTTGCAGTATCCTTCATGGGACAATTTGTACCCAAGGAAAAAACTCATGATCTTATAATCATAAATGCCAAACTGGCATATGCAATATCTGATACATTGGATATCTCACCAAATTCCAAATCAAGGAAATTGGCACTTCTCCATTGAACCAAAGAAAAATTGGTTTGACCTCAATTATCTGATAGAGAAAAGCAATGTCTAGCTTCTCTCATGACTATTAATGGCATGGAAGCCTGGACCCTTTGTGATTCAGGCAGTACCATGTTAGGGGTAACCCCAACTTTTGCTGAAATAGTAAAAATCAAAGTAAGTGAATTAGTTAACATCTATACCTTACAGTTGGGAACTGTAGGTGTTGATCCAACATACACTATGGAGCCATATTAGGAATATCCATTGAGGGTATGGAGTATCTCACTTACATGGACATAGCAAACTTTGATCACTATGATGTTATATTGGGTGCCCCCTTTATGCACAAATACAAAGTCAAACTTGACTTTGAAAAATCATGCATCATCATAAGCAGCAGAGATATCAGTGTGGATGACACTGTAGGGCAATCTGATACTAGATTGTGACACCAGAGGCTTGTGGATAAATGTCAACCCAAATGACTACCTGAGACAACAGGAAGAAATAACACTCCAGTGGTGACTATTGAGGAAGTCATCAAGCAAGATGAAATAACAAAGGGTGATTCATTACCCCTTGCTAATCAACCTATCCTTGAGAGCACAGTAGTGGCACCACCATCTACTGCTAATGCAACTTCCAGATCAATTGAGCATAATGCTCAACCTTCATCACCACCATTCCTCTGTAGGTCTTGTAAGAGACTACAAGATCCACCTGTCATGTTCATGATGCACAACTATTATTATGATCCCAGAATGCCAGATGAATGGAATCAAATTATGGCAGACATCAGGATGATGTCTACAAATGTTGATAAATCATCCATAGGTTACAACCTAAGCAGTCCTAGAGATAAAGTTGAGACTGTCAAATTTACCTGTGAACAGTATCCCAAGCAATGCACTCAAGACTATTTATGGAGCATGCACATCATCAGCCCTCCAATGACTGATCTGAGTACTTCTCAAACTAGGAATGATAACCATTGGAAGAAACCACCCAATAAATCTAGTGGTCCAATTGAGAAGGACATTCCCTACATTTGAGAGGAAATATTCTCAGAGTACTCTAATATGATGCAGGGTACACCTGACAAATTGCCTCCTTTTCATGAAGTAGATCACAAAGTACATCTGATAGATGACAACAAGCGATATATATATCACTTGCCCTAATGTCCTCACTCTCTCCCAGATGAGTTCCATGCAAAACTCAATCAATATGTCAATGCTGGCTGGTGGGAACTGTGTTTGGTATCACAAGCAGCATTATTGATATGCATTCCTAAGAAGGATGGTTGACTTAGAACAGTCATCAATACCAGACAACAGAATGACAACACTGTAAAGGATGTTACACCTTTACCTGATCAGGAAGTGATCCAAGAAGATGTGGCTAGAGTGAAGTTTTGCTCTAAAATAGACTTAGCTGATGCCTACAAACAAGTATGGGTATGGTTAGAAGACATGCACAAGACAGCCTTTGCAACTATATCAGGGACATATATCAGCAATATAATGCAGTAGGGAGATTGTAATGCTCCTACAACATTTCAATGTCTGATGACAGTAATATACCATGATGCCATTGGTATACATATACATGTATACCTGGACAATATCTTTGTATATTCAGAAACTGTCAAAGAACATGAGGAGCACTTACATATCATATTTGATCACCTCTGAGAAAGTCAACTTTATGTTAAAGCATCTAAAGTTGAATTATACACCAAGAAGATTGATTGTCTTGGCCACATCATTGATGATCAAGATATTCAACCTGATTATGACAAATTAGAACAGGTATGTGCATGGAGAACTCCACACAATTACAATGATGTTCAAAAATTTGTTGGACTCATTAACTATGTGTCCAACTTTCTACTGGATATAACATCATACACTGGACTGTTAATGTCCATCACTCAGAATGGGACACCATTCCATTGGTGTTCCCTTCACCAATAATGATTTGATATGATCAAACACATCTACTACAAGACCCTGATTATTTGGCCCATAAACCCAAAAATGGGTGAGCTGATCTGGGTAATCTGTGATGCCTTGAAAACAGGCATAGGATCTATGTATGGGCAAGGACAATCATGGATTGATTGCCACCCAGCAGGACCATATCAAAAAAGTTCTCAGCTGCACAGCAGAACTATGCTGTGCATGAACTTGAAACACTAGCTATCCTTGAAGCACTACTAAAGTGGGAGGACAAGCTTATTGGTTACCATATTCATGTTATAACTGATTACAAATCACTTGAGTTTTTCAAAACTCAAAACAATTTATTGAGCAGACACCTTCAATGGCTCAATTACTTATCATGTTTTGACTTTGATATGACTTATATTAAAGGCAAGAACAACAAAGTTGCAGACTGCTTACCATGCTACTATGAGAGCAATGAACCTGGAGAGGTTCACCTGCCCAAGGACTATGTACAGGCTGATTATAGAATTGACCCTAATGAAGATGACCTCCCCAACACATGTGTTGTTGAGATCCAATCTCAACAAGAACAGATTGAAAGAATGAGTGGGATAACCAATGAAGCTCAACATTGGAGTACAAGGTTGCAGGAAAAATGGGAACAAATGTGTGTTATGTATATTGATTATATCTAGCATTTGTTCCATCTACAATACAAAGTTGATATTAGCTTTACTTAAGTAATATTGCAATTATGTTTTCCCTTCTATTTGTTATTGTTTTCTTTAGTTTGTTTACTTTGTCTCATTATGACTCATTACAATTTGTTTGGTTTCATTTACATTTTGATGACATGTAATTATTAAATATAGCTGTGCTATATTTGGACTTACCTTGTGATCAATCAGATGATCAAAGAAGAAACTTCTTTAGAAGAACTTGTAAAGCTTCTTTGACAGATCACGTCTTATATAGTTTAATTAGCATTAAGGAAGCTGTACACTTCTCTTCTTTCATTAGAAGCCCTTAGCCCTAGTTAATATTAGATACAGACTTGTATCATATATAAGTCATCAACATCCACCAAGGAGAAACATTGTTTCTACTTAGTTAGGTGGAGACTCAATACGAGCCTTTATCTAAACAAAGTCAAATTGAACTTAAGCCCTAAGATTTCAATTACTAAAGTCTTAACTCTATAATCACCATATTATAACTCTGACTTTGTAAATGACTTTGTTGCTTACCAAGAAGGAGTCCCCTTTGATAAGATCTACTTGATACTTATCGCGCCAGCTTAGGACTGGGCCGGCGTCACTATAACATTAAGTAGAAACGATCCTTCTCTGTTAGCACAGAGCCACTACTTTGCCCAGTAACCCAACAACATTGCAAACACTGTTGATTTGGGTTATCGCGGTTATCGCACAAGCTGTCCCAAAACTATTGTGCATAACAACGAAGAGAGGGTCAACACACATTGCCAACTAGTGGAATAGTTGAGGATCACTCTTATTGATCTGAGCAATTACCCACACTCTTAAAACATTTGGAGGCTTGTGAGAGCTAAGGTCTTTGTACCTAAATCTCAAATAAGATACCAGACCCAAGGGTAGATACTTGGAAGGGAGAAATTTGCCAGAAGAATAGGCATATCTCTGAAGATTACCAGACCCAAGGGTAAATACTCAGAAGACAGTTTATCTGCTGAGAGTCTTAAGAGACTATAAATACACAGTCCTAGTGACTATAAAGGTGAGTCCAAAGTGACTATAAACTAATTTTCCAATCATGGCAGAATCAAACTGCAAGTGTGATAATTGTCTTAAGGACAATCTTCTATTTAAGACCATACCAGGTGTCTCCTTAGGCACCCATAGTCACAATCCACAATGGATGAAGAACAGTTCCTTAGAGAACATTTTCCCAAATCAGCCTATGATTCAATCTTCAGTGAATCAGGGAAACACAGAGTCTGGAAGAGCAAAGAAACAAAGAAGCTCTACTACAACAAAGGAAAAGACGTCTATTATGTCCCTGCCAAGGCTGAATACACAGTTCGATGAGAATTCCAAAAATACCATGGAAAGCAACTCATTGAAGCAGTCAAAGAACAAGTCACACAAGGAGCTGATCCAGAAAGACTTGACTCATTTACCTCAAGACAATTCCAAGAGGAAATCGAAAGAAACCCCTCAGAACAACCCTTCCACATCCCAGATACCCCTGCAGAATCCAGCAGGACCATCAAATCAATTGTCAATGCAACCCCAAGAATTGGAGAAACCTCACAAGAAAATAATTCAGAGCCCAGAGTTGACACTCCAAGCTCAGAAGAATCTGAACCTGACAAAGAAGACAAAGAAGAAGATGAAGAAGGAACAGATAGTGGAGAAAGAAGCCAACAGGAATCTGAAGGAAATTGAACTGAAGAGGAAGCAGAAGAACTTGCTAGGGCAATCGATAATCTCAAACTCAAATCCCCAGAAAAGCCCAGAGTTGATAGACCCCCTTCTTACACCTCAAGCCTAGCCCTTGGACATAGCCCAAGGTTCCTCAGTCCCATTACGAACCCTATCCCCTTTAGCTTTACCAATACCCCCACCGGTATTGCCAGTACCAGTACCCTACCAGCAACCAATCCCAACATTGCTACAGCCAGTACTACCATCACCGTACCTGCTAACACCCAACCAAAAGGGAAAGCAAAGGCAGCTGTCACCAACACAGGAGGTTCTTCAAATTGAAGAAGCCCCACACCACCACCACCAAGACCACAGGGAGGACCACCAAGTCCCAGAGGTAATCTGCCTGGAGGACCAGGAGGACCAGGAGGAGGACCACCAAATCCTAATCCAAGCCCCCCACCAAATCCAATGGCACAACCTCAAGCAGGATTCCAACTCAAATTCCCAAAGCCCAACAGGTTTGATGACAACCCCAGCTATTACAGACCATGGATGGCCAAAGTCAAACTCTACTTCAACTCATATGGTGTCACAGATGACCAATCAAGAATCAACTACACCCTTGGATTACTCGATGGAGCTGCCAAGTTATGGCAACAGGATTACAGACTTAGTCAAGCAACTGCAGCTACCCAAGCAGGATACACCCCACACACCTTTGACGAGTTTAAGAATGCACTTGAACAGTCATTCGCTCCAACACAGCAGAGCTTTGAGGCTGAAAGAGAGCTCCGCTATTATAGACAACAAAGCAAATACATCAAGGAGTACATCACCAATTTTTCCATCCTTGCCTCATGTGCAGGACTTACTGACAGCACTTCTCTCCAATCCTACTTTGCCAAAGGACTCGACAACAATGTCAGATTTGAAGCAATTCAAGCTGACCCCCAAACCCTTGCAGAGTGGAAAACTGCTGCAAGACAAGCATACAAAGTTGTCCAAGAACAAAAGAGATACCGCATTGGAAATTCTACTCCAGGATCTTCAAATAGATCAAGAAAGACCAAAAAGAATAGTAGACAATACAGATCCCAACCACAATATAATGATATCCATAATCAACCCATATCTAGACCCAGACGATCCGAGTGGGACATGGATATCGACAGAATATCAAGAGGAATTTACTGATTATCAGTCAAAGATGATCAGGAAACAGATGACGGAGGTATATATGAACTTGGCACAGAGGATGATGATAATCCTGAAGAAGAGGAGAGTGAAGGAGAAGGCATCAATGAAATGTACAATGAAGGACCAAGCAACACAGACAGAGATGTCTATGGTTCACTATACTCCCACATCATCAATAATGTTCTCACCAACAAACAGAGAGTTGCACTCAAGAGAGGAGAATGTTTCTTCTGCCACAAGAAAGGACATTTCACTAAATCTTGTCCGGCAAGGAAGGTTTGGTTTAAGTCAACAGGAAAGACAAACATAGGACAGAAGTTGATGCAGAAGTCCAAGCCCAAACCAAAACAGGGGAATTGTAGACCTTTCAAGCCTAAAAGGAAAGATCCCAATGCTATGGTCTATGAAATAGATCAAGCTAGTGACGAAGATGATCCATTTCAAGAATACTCAAATGAAAATTTTTGAGTACTCATGAAGATCAGATAGATGTCATTGATCTTCAATCAAACAAAGGATTAACAGTACATGTACCAATATTGCTCCATACAACTAGAGCAAAACACAGCCTACAAGCACTACTCAATTCAGGAGCAAGTGGAGAATTCATTGACCCACAACTAGTCGACACTTACAACCTGCTGAAATTCAAAATGAAAAAGGCAATCAAGGTCCATAATGCTGACAGAACACAAAACTTATCAGGAAGTTGTACTCACTATACAAAATTAAAAATAGAAGTGAACAACAAAATTATGACAATCTCTCCAAGAATAGTCAAACTTGGATCAAACCAACTATTCTTAGGAATCACATGGTTAAAGAGATTTAACCCTGATGTTGATTGGCAGAAACTGTCATTATGTTGGCAAGATGAAAACTCAAACACAATCAAATTAACTAAAGCAAAGACTGATTCCATCAATCAGTTATATTATGAAATCAATGTGAAATCTAACACATCACAACAACTTCACAATTCGGCTACTAAACCTAAATGGGAATCAGACCCTATGAAAGCCATACCTAAGAAATTTCATCAGTTTCTCAAAGTCTTCAACAAAGACGAATCTGAGAAATTACCACCCAGACACCCTTGGGATCACAAAATCGAGACTATACCCAAATTTGAACCCAAACACATGCCAGTTTATCACCTGACACCTCAGGAGAGAACTGAACTTGACAAATTCATTTCTGAAAACCTATGAAAGGGATATATTCGGAAATCCAAATCACCTATGGCCTCTTCTTTCTTCTTTGTAGGAAAGAAAGGAGGAGACTTACACCCATGTCAAGACTATTGATTCCTTAACAAGAATATGATAAAGAATGCTCACCCAATACTGAGCATATCACAAATCATGGATAAACTCAAAGGATCTAATTGGTTTACCAAGTTAGATGTCCGACTAGGATACAATAATGTCCAAATCCATGAAGGACATGAATGGAAAGTGGCATTCTGCACCCCTAATGGGTTATATGAACCTACAGTCATGTTCTTCGGAATGACAAATTCACCCACTACTTTCCAATCCATGATGAATCATATATTCAAAGACCTTACTGAGAAAGCCAGAGTCATTATCTACATAGATGATATCCTTATCCATGTGAAAACAAAAGAACAACTCGAAAGACTTACTAAACAAGTCTTGAAGATTCTACAACAGAACAAGTTGTATTTAAAGACTGAGAAATGCGAATTCGAGAAGCAATGTCTAGAATATCTCGGAGTTATCATAACTCCTGACTCTAATGAGATGGACCCAATCAAACTAAAAGGAATACAGGATTGGCCTGTACCTAAGTCTGTCTGAAATATCAGACAGTTTATTGGTTTCTGCAACTTCTATCAAAAATTCATCCATAACTTCTCAGCTATCACACAACCACTTAATGCATTACTTTGAAAAACCACAAAATTTGAATGGAACCCAGAAGCACAGAAAAGCTTTGAGAAGCTAAAGGAACAATTCCTTAAGCAACCTATACTACAAATAGTTGACAAATCAAAGCCATTCAAAATCGAATGTGATGCATCAGCATTTGCTACCAGTGCAGTGTTACTCCAAAGAGATTCAAATGGAGATAAACACCCTGTGGCTTACTATTCACAAACCCTTAACCCTGCTGAACAAAACTATCATGTGTCTGACCAAGAATTCCTTGCTATTATTAGAGCACTAAAGGAATGGCAACACTACCTCAAAGGATCAGCACACCCTATCATCATATGGTCTGATCATGAGAATCTGACCAGATGGCGAGAACCACAACAATTAAACTGACACCAAGCAAGATGGATACTATACATGACACACTTCCATTACTCCATAAAGCACTTGGCTGGAAACAAAAATACTCTTGCTGATGCACTCAGCAGATGACCTGATTTAGTACCAGAAGGAAAGGATAACAAAGATCTAGTTGCAATTCCATCAGAAAAATTCATTAAATTCCTTTCTGAGGAAATCACACAACAAAATTAAAAATAACCAAATGAAGATCACCCCTTCTGAAAGATTTACTGAAGACAATGGCACCTATAAATATCAGGGAAGACATGTGATACCTGAAGATGCCGAACTCAAAAGAAGTCTTCTACAACGTATACATGATCATGAGACATCAGAGCACCCAGGAACAGCTGAAACATTCTGTAAACTATCTAAATTAGTTTACTGGCCTGGAATGAACACATATGTTCAGAACTACGTCAAAGGATGCCCCACTTGTCAACAATACAAAATAAACCATCATCTGGTTAAACCACCAATGCAACCAATCAAAGGCCCTTCTTCTACAAGGCCCTTTTCCCAAATATCCATGGATCTAATCACTGATCTACCACCTGACAATGGCTATGATTGTATATTGTCCATAGTGGACCATGGACTTATGAAAGGGATAATTCTAACTCCAACAAAGAAGACAGTAAATGCCAATGGCATTGCTGAAATTCCTATTGACAAAGTATTTTCAAAATATGGAACACCCAACAAAATAATCTCAGATCAAGATCCACAATTTGCTGCTAAATCAATGCAAAAACTATATGAAAAACTCAATATTACACCAGCCCTGTCTACAGCATATCATCCACAGACAGATGGTACTACTGAAAGATATAATCAAGAAATCGAGTTTTATTTAGCAGTTTACACATCACAAAATCCAACCATATGGAAACAGGCACTTCCAATGATTGAATTCATACACAATACGAAACCCCATTCTGGAAGAAAACACTCACCATACGAATTAATCTTAGGATACAACCCATAAGCATTTATCTCAGACAAAGAAACAGACACACCTTCTATCGATGAGAAGTCTTTATTCTTAGACCAAGTTCAAGAAGCAGCTTTAGAGGCACGTGAACGAACATGTCTAATGATGGCTCAATGAAAGAACCAACCTTGGATGCCATTCAAAGTAGGAGACCAAGTTTGGTTAGATAACTGAAATCTCCCTTTGCCCTATGCTTCTAAGAAGCTTAATCAATGAAGAGAAGGTCCCTTTACTATTATGAGAAAAACCTCCCCAGTAAACTATGAACTCAAACTACCACCAAAGTGGAAAATTCACAACAAGTTCCATGCCTCACTTCTCATGCCAGTCACTGAGAATGACATATATAGGAAACACAACCCTAAACCACCACCTATTCTTGTATCTGGAGAAGAACAATACGAAGTCAAAGCAGTCCTAAACCATAGAACTCACAGACTATGTTCTGGAACAAAAATAGAATACCTAATACGTTGGAAAGGATACGGACCAACTGAAGACTCATGGGAACCAGAGAAAAATCTTGAAAATTCAAAAGAAATTATTCAAGAGTATAAAACCCAACACAATCTCTCTTAAATATTCCCCAGCTTCAATGACTACTCCAGAAGTCAGTGAACAACCAACAGTCCCAGTTTTTGGAACTATTATTTGCAAATCGCCCTCACCTCTTACTCCTCCCATTACACTGACCAACACCATCAACAATGCAAACAAGGTCGAAGAAAGTCTTGATCTTGCCCCATCGCAAGAACAAAGCACCACTTCCCCTGCTGGAGATAGTACAGGCAGAGATACTAAGAGTGAAAACTCTTCACCCTATAAGGAGAATGCCATCCTATAACGTGCATTTCTTCGAAAACAGACAGCCATTGACTTTCTGTCTGCCTATGGCAGCAATCCTAGACTCACTTCATATGTCTACAACATTGGGAATCGCCTTGATGCTCTCGCTTCTGCACAAAGTGAGTACAAGTGTCTCCAGGAAGAAATGGACTTCTACATTGGTGACCTAGCATGCCATATCCCTCAGGGTCCCTATACTCTGAACATCATCAGACGCATCCAATGCACTGACCCAGATGGAAATTACTTTGCTATGCTCAACCATCAACAAACTCCAAATGGACATTCATTGCATCCTGAGTGCCCCTCAACTAATGACAAAGGAGAAACTACCTCTCCTAGTGTCAAACCTCAACAATGTGATGATGTGGCTACACACAATGCCATATTACCGAGTACACCCCCTCCAATGCCTACTAATAAGCCTCGTTGAAATACCAATTGAGATGCGACTCAGCCTGGATGTACTAGTTGAACCTGCAACATATGTCATGGAGTGGGTCATATCAAGATGCTTTGCCTGGGATATCATTGCACCTGGTGCAACACTTTTGCCCCCAGCCATTTCACCAAGTATTGTTCCTGAAATCCTTATAAAGGAATTGCTCAACAGGACCTACCCCCAGTTGCCCTGGCAGCACTTTCCATTACCGAGGGAGTCAATGCCACCAAGGCTCTTGCTCTGCAGTCCATCTCCGGACCTACCAGAGTACAGCCCAGATAGCCCAGTGTATCAACCAGCAATCACTGCACCCCCATCACCGATGCTGTCGGACTTTGATCCAAACAACATAATCCAACATCCACAGCTGTTAACACTACCACTCTCAGCCCCACCTACAGCCCTCCTTTTACACCGAGACAAGGCCGTAAACCCACACCATGAGGATGACAGTATGGTCGTCCCCAGACCTCAGTCTATTCCTCCCATCCAAACCATCAAGGATACAGTCTGAATGGACATCCCCATCATGGTGGAACTACTTGCATCCATGAGGGAGAATGCCCTCTTACACCCCCATATGAAGATTGCAATTACAAATCTTATTACAATGATGAAGCCAACTTCAACATAGATGGTGAAGGTAATTTACCTTAGTGACTTAGATAGTTACTAAGATGTGGACATCTTAGCTAGGAAAGAGATAATGTTATGTATATTGATTATATCTAGCATTTGTTCCATCTACAATACAAAGTCAATATTAGCTTTACTTAAGTAATATTGCAATTATGTTTTCCCTTCTATTTGTTATTATTTTCTTTACTTTGTTTACTTTGTTTCGTTATGACTCATTACGATTTGTTTGGTTTTATTTACATTTTGATGACATGTGATTATTAAATATAGCTGTGCTATATTTGGACTTACCTTGTGATCAATCAGATGATCAAAGAAGAACTTCTAAAGCTTCTTTGACAGATCGTGTCTTATATAGTTTAATTAGCATTAAGGAAGCTGTACACTTCTCTTCTTTCATTAGAAGCCCTTAGCCCTAGTTAATATTAGATACAGACTTGTATTGTATATAAGTCATCAACATCCACCAAGTAGAAACATTGTTTCTACTTGGTTAGGTGGAGACTCAATATGAGCCTTTATCTAAACAAAGTTGAATTGAACTTAAGCCCTAAGATTTCAATTACTAAAGTCTTAACTCTATAATCACTGTATTATAACTCTGACTTTGTAAATGACTTTGTCGCTTACTGAGAAGGAGTCCCCTTTGATAAGATCTACTTGATACTTATTGCACCAGCTTAGGACTAGGCCGGCATCACTATAACAATGTAACCTTGAGGCTGAAGAGCTCAAGGAAGTTGCTGCCATAAGACAGCCAATACTGACAAGGATCAAACCCAGTGTTTGATTGGGAAACCCAAAACCAAGGGTCCTACCCTTGGCAATTTATTAACTGCACCAAAGTCAAGTGAGGTGTTCTCACTTGAACATGATGACCTCATTGGAAGGATCACTGCTGGATACAGCAGTGACACACTAATGAAGGTAATAAAAGAAAGCCCAGAGAAGTATAAGGACTTCTCTGTTGATAACTGTGGTGTGATCTTAAAAAAGAACACACATGGTGAAGAGGCTGTTTGCATACCAAATGACTGTTCAATCATAACCAAGCTCATTACCAAATGCCACAAGGTAATTGGGCACTTTGGTGAACAGCAAACAGCAGAGTATGTTTGCCACTATTATTGGTGGCCATCCCTAGCAAATGATTATTGTACATTTTGTAAAACATGTGAGCTCTGCACACATACAAAGGCATCAACCACAAAACCTAGCAGTGAATTACATTCACTGCCAGTACCAATTAAACCATGGGATGGCATTGGAATGGACTTTATTGGTCCATTCTCTGAATCCAAAGGTTACAATTACCTCTAGGTAGTGTTGTGTCAAATGACCAGCATGGTGCACTTAATTCCAGTGCACACAACTATGATAGCTAGTGAGCTATTGTGGGTATACCTCCAGGATATAGTTCACTTGTACAGGCTACCAAGCATGATCATAAGCAATCATGATTCAAAGTTCACATTGACTTGGTGGAAGGAGCTCCACAAGTTGCTGGGCTCTGATCTATTAATGTCAACTTCTTTCCATCTGCAAACAGATGGGCAAGTTGAACATATGAATAGGAATATCAGCCAGATATTCCATGCTGCAGTCCAATATGACCAAAAGAACTGGGTTGATAAGGCACCTTTAGTTGAGTTTGCAATTAACTCAAGTATCTCAGCTACCACCAAGTTTGCTCCCTTTGAGCTAAACTATGGGCTCATCCCATCTATGATCCAGGATGTCAGATCAGCAAGTACCATTCACAAAGGCATTAAGGCCTTTGCTGAATCTGCTCTGCTAAATATAGCTGAGGTGCATGATGCCATTATCAAGTCTTGAGTTTTCCAAACTCAAAATGCCAACAAATGCCAGGGCACAGAACCTGATATTGTGAAAGGTAGCTTAGTCTTCCTTTCTACAAAAAATTTGAATATACCAAAGGACAGAGCTAGAAAGCTCTGCCCAAAATTTATTGGACCATACAAAGTTCTGGAGTGTAACCCTGAAGCATCCAACTACACACTGGCACTGCCCCAGGCTCTCCTGAACAGGAGGATATACCCCAAATTCCATGTGAGCTTGCTCAGACTATTTCACAAGTCTGATGACTTACACTTTCCAGACCATTCACACCTGGAGCCATATGATTTTGGCTTTGATGACAAACATAAATGGTTTGTTGATGAAATAATTGGCCATCAGGTCACACATGATGGCAGCATTGAGTTCAAGGTTTGTTAGAGCCTTGGAGATACCACATGGGAACCCTCTCAGCATTGTGAGGACCTAACAGCTCTGGACTGATATCTAGAGCTGCATGGAGTCTGTGAGGTTCAGTCTCTGGGATGGCGGAATCACCCTTCCAAAAGGGAAAGGAGAAACTAATTAGTAGTGATTAGCTTCAACCCTGAAGATCAAGCTTGCACTTAGAAAAACAGGAGGTGAAATTCACCTCTCCTTTCTTTCTTCCCCAACCATCACCATGAAAGGACCCCACCAAGCCAAATGAATTGACTCAACAACCTCATGTGACTGACACATTAAGTGGTACACACCACTTGACCTCCCCAACCTCACTGCACCTTGTTGGACCTATCTCAGGTCCTGATAGGGGGTGGGATATGGACACATTGCCTGACTTACCATCGAGCAACACCCAAAATGATCCTCACCAATCACTATTATCCTCAATTCCAACTATGACACTGCAGCAACTCTGGAACAACCCCCCACCTGGTATACCAATACCAGGCTACAGACTACAACAGGCATACTGGCAACCCCAGTACACATACCAACCACTGCCACCATTGCACTACTATATGCCACCACATGCAGAGTACCCACACCTGCTCACTCACCACCTCCACCATTGAGTGCTTACACTTGACAGCACCAATATTCACTGCCTTTGCCACCAACAACATCTAACCCTTCCAGTAAGGATAAGCACAGAGCAACAGAGCAAGACTTGCTCCAACAACAATATGATGAGCAACACAGTACATTGGCTCATTGCCTTCAAGAAGTTGGTCTCCCAGACCATTGTCGACATGTACAACAAATTGACCTATTGAGTTCTATCAGAACTTGTAGACATAATCCAAAACCATGATGCCCAAATTTCCTTGTTCTTGGCATGCAATGAGTGCCTGTCCAACACTGTGGAGAACCTCTGTAAAATGGTTTGATCTCTGGAGGTGATGTCAAAGCCCCCAAAGAAATCACATATAATGGATGACCCCTCCAAGAAGTGTTATAGTGATGCTGGCCTGGTCCTAAGCTGGTGCAATAAGTATCAAGTTGATCTTATCAAAGGGGACTCCTTCTTAGTAAGCAACAAAGTCATTTACAAAGTCAGAGTATAATACAGCAATTATAGAGTTAAGACTTTAATAATTGAGACCTTAAGAGACTTAAGTTCAATTCAACTTTGTTAAGATAAAGGCTCATATTGAGTCTCCACCTACCCAAGTAGAAATGATGTTTCTTCTTGGTAGATGTTGATGGCTTATATATGATACAAGTCTGTATCTAATATTAACTAGAGCTAAGGGCTTCTAATGAAGAAGAGAAGCATACAGCTTCCTTAACACTAATTAAACATATAAGATGTGATCTGTTAAAGAAGCTTTACAAGTTCTTCTAAAGAAGTTCTTCTTTTGATCATCTGACAAGATCACAAGGTAAGTCCAGATATAGCGCAGCTATATTTAATAATCATATGTTATCAAAAGGTATATAAAACCAAATAAGTCATAACAAGTTATAATGAGACAAAGTAAATAAATCAATACAAGATAAGAAAATACAAAAACAAATAAAGAGAAAACATAATTGTGATATTACTTAAGTAAAGCCAATATTGACTTCATATTGTAAAGGAAACAATGCCACATCATCCCAGGGACCACCAGCATCCAAAATACTGAGCACTACAAAGGCTCAGTCCACCTCATCCAACACCACCACAAAGACACACTTAATGTCTTTGTCACAGCCATCACCCTCAAGGTCAAGTCATCCAACAACAAGACCCATAGTTTCATATGATGGATCAATGGTATCTTAGGGTGACCTGCTTCCTAAGCACTGGTATCAGGGCCCCAGCTCCAACACCACAATGCTTCCCTATCCCAACAACATCCAGATGGGCAATGTTCCTGATGCACAGGCTGATCTCTATCAGCCTGAAGATGTCCCACAGGACCCTCTCCTACCTACAGGACCCAGCATCCCTGGTCCTCATTCAGACACATGTAACTATGGGCTGCTAATCCAAGTGGAGTTCGAACCACTGGCCCCTAGTAACTACTACTTCAGTGGGGGTCTAACCCTTACCTAACAAGCTGAACTTGGTGACTTGTCAGAGTCAGATGAGGACAGTTCCGATGATGGAAGACAAAAGAAGAAGAAGAAGAAAAGTGCTACTACACACTCTTCTCATCCTCCTCCACCTCCTCCCTTGTCTGTAGGCCATGTTCACCTACATAGCTTCCATGGATGTAACAGTGTCATACCAGCAGAGTTTGGCTTGTACAAATACCCTGACAGGAATCTCCTGGGTAGTACTCAGGACAACCATCTTGGCAGTATGTTGAGTCACCATTTGTATTGGAGTCAAGCCTCCAACTACATATATGCAGGGAAGTCAGCAACACATATGTTGAACTATGAGAAGAGGACCAGGGAACCTTATATCCCTGATCATAAAAAGGAGCTGATTTATAAAAAGGCTCAATATGGGTTACCTAGCAGCCCTCTAGAAGTGGATGAACTTTCCAAGTTCACCCTACATACACATAACCCTGTCAAGCAACATGCAGAGGCTCACATCTTACTAGCTGAGTTATATAACATCACTCAGCATGTCAAACCTGAACTATGGGACAATGCCATGATATATTTACACTGCCAAATCCAGTTTGATCCAAAGAACTGGGGTGTCAACATCACCACCATCCTGGAGGAGCATATGAATCCTCAGATCTCCCATGACTTGGAGCTGCACAAGTCTCCAACCTGAATAACTGCACCAGAGGCATGGGCTTCATGCAACCCACTGGTGCATACCTTCTTGACATTGACTGGACTGGTCAATATGCCATGCATCATTACAAACCAGGCATGGGCAATCATGCCCATAGTCTTGTATTCAATTATTGACACACCATCAATCATCAATCACAGGATGGCTACAATTTATGCCATTTCTTTTCACCCAAGGACAAGGGTGACATGCATAACACTCAGGTGCATTTCATGTGCCTAGCAGCTATTCCGTTTGCAACTCCTTATTGTTATAGGGAGTACATCAATAGGTGGAACCAGTGCAATCCTGAGCAACCATTCATGGCTCAGACAGGCCCCATCCACTATTATTGTCACCTGGTGGTAACACCAGGACAACACTTCAACATTAATCTCAATACTATAGCCAAGGTTTTTGTTCATGACAGCATTGACCCAGCACTGGTCAACCATGCATACACATTCAGGATTCAATTCCTTGAACAAGCTTATGTGGATGACCCCATCCACCAAGCACTCTATGATGAAGCTGATAATAATTGGCTTCTATATCTTGAACAGAATGGCATTCCACCTGCCATTCCTGAACAAGATGGCTGGATGCAGCCAACTACCATAGACCTTTGCTGCCTTTATTATTTTGAGTACACAGCCATGTTGAGCTTGAATCACCCCAGATGGAGGAATGTAGGAGCCTCCATCCACCCATTCTTATTGTTGCATTGACACTATTCTGAGTTGATGCACAAACATTGGAAGGACATGCAGGAGTCAGACCTGCCAACCTATCCAATGTTGGCCAATACATCCACCAATGCCTCCTCTATCACATTGTCAACTATTATGGTAGTCAACTCAGAAGTACCTATCTCAGCATCAATTGCTGAGTCCCCTACATCCCCAATATCTTCTGGGCCTAGTGAATCTACTAGTCCTATACCCAAGGAAGATATACCACCTGTTGAAGGCCACATGTCTAATAGTGGCAATGAGAAACCTAGAGCACTCTCTCCTGGGGGCACTTAGAATACCAATTGGGTCAAGTAATATAATTACTCAACCTCAAAATAGAAATTATCATACTGTTGAATAATTGTTTATTATTTGACTACATCTTAGATTTGAACAGTCTAGTGATTGTTTATCACTCAACTCCACTCATAGACCACAAGTCATTCATCACTGAGTAATTGTTTATTACTCCACTCATATAATTAATAAAAGGTGTAAAAACCTTTCTAGTCCTTCAGACAATCCCCTGTATTTCATGTTTCAGAATATGACTCTTTTGTATCACAATTCAGTGTAACAACTGAACACTAATTGACCTATAAACTAACCTACCACCTGTTATAGTGACGCCAGCCTGGTCCTAAGCTGGCATGATAAGTATTGGATTGATCTTATCAAAGGGGACTCCTTCTCAGTAAGCGACAAAGTCATTTACTAAGTCAGAGTTATAATATGGCAATTATAATAGTAAGACTTTGGTAATTGAGATCTTAAGTGACTTAAGTTTCAATTCGACTTTGTATAGATAAAGGCTCATATTGAGTCTCTACCTAACCAAGTAGAAACAATGTTTCTCCTTGGTAGATGTTGACAACTTATATATGATACAAGTCTGTATCTAATATTAACTAGGGCTAAGGGCTTCTAATGGAAGAAGAGAAGTGTACAGCTTCCTTAACACTAATTAAACTATACAAGACACAATCTGTCAAAGAAGCTTTAGAAGTTCTTCTAAAGAAGTTCTTCTTTGATCATCTGATTGATCACAAGGTAAGTCCAAATATAGCACAGCTATATTTAATAATCACATGTCATCAAAATACAAACAAAACCAAACAAGTCTTAATGAGTCATAACAAGATGAAGTAAATGAGTCAAAACAAACTAAAGAAAACAAAAACAAATAGAAAAGGAAACATAATTGTGATATTACTTAAGTAAAGCTAATATCGACTTTGTATTGTAGATAGAACAAATGCTAGATATAATCAATATACATAACACCACTACTAGACTATACTATGAATAGTCCACAAATATCAACCTTTGATGGCTGAGTGATCTTTATCACTCAGCCTTTACCTACCACTTATTCCTTACTGTACCCTATCCCCGATTTGCCATCCCCCCTGATTTGCTGTTTTCCAGTTCCTCTCACTCTTTTTCCGCAAAAATTGGACATTATGTAGTATTGTCTGTTTAAAATGCAATCCAATTTGTTTTACACTGAGAGTCAATGGAATGAGAGAGATAGAAAATATCAAAATTGTCACGCTCTAAGGGACTTGCCGCATCGGAGACTCAAGTCTTTGATGGCAGATCAAAGGGTCCTGAATGTTCCTTATCAGGAAATGACAATGATGCACTGTCCCTGGTATGCATTTGCTTATCCAGGGATGGTGCATCAGTTGTTTATTTCTCACCCAAGTCATGACAGCTGGCCATGGACCTTATCACGCTCACAAGAACAATGATTATGAGACTTGAGTTCAGCTAGCAATTCAAGACAAGATTCATGGAGTCTACAGATCATTTGCAGCTGCAGCAAAGGCATGGAAGGTATGTTTAATTGATTCATTACAAACAAAGGCATGCTTCTAGAATTCATGTATGGCAGGTCTGTGAAAAGACCCTTTGAAATTGATACCACGGCAAGCATCAACCCTACAAAGAAGCTGCTGCATAATGACAGAAGGTCTTGCTGGCAGCTGAGAAGGTTCTTGTTGATTGGATCATACATGAGGGTGCTTCTAGCACTCCTGTCGACCAGTTGCATTTGAAGGCTCATGTCTCTGATCTCTCTGGTAAATATGTAGGCAAAAACTGGGTTGATAAATTCAAGGAATGTCACCTCGAACTTGCAATGGGAAAGGCTCAGAAACTAGATCCCAAATGAGCAAGTAATTTCAATAAAGCTACCTATGACGATTTTGCAGACAAATATGCATCAATTCATGCAGCTTACAAAGGAGGCATACTACCCAAGCATATATATAATATGGATGAAAAGGGGATTTAAATGGGAGGGGGCCATAAAAAAGGAAACAAGATTTATTTCTACCTTCAAGGCCAGGTTGACCATTACAAAATTGGGAGTGACAACCTTGAGCTGATGACCATTGTTGAATGTGTCTCTGCTGCAGGGGTGTCTGTACCTCCCTCATTTATTATTCAAGAGGGTCCACTACCTAATCTTCACCAATTACCTACTAGTGCTATTTCAAGGTATGATCTATTTTTTCTCTTTGCTACAATTAGATCTCATATGTCAACTCAATCATAGCCTTGCCACATCTCCAAATGGCTGGACTGACAATGAGCTCACATTGTGTTGGATTGAAGGGGTTTTCATTCCATATGCTATCAGCCACTGAGTATCATCAACCACCCCAATCCTCCTTATCTACAATGGCCATGATTCACATGAGACAGCTGAGCTACACCGGAAAGCATATTCAATCGAAGGCTGTGATTTCATCATTTTATACCTTCCTTCAAAATGCACTCATAAGCTGCAACCTCTCGATGTTGCTATATTCAACCATATTGAATGTGAATGGTATAGCCACTGTAACTGTCATGTTCTTGAAGGGGTCACAATGAATTGCTACAATGTCATACAAGAATACATGTCAATCCATGATCGTGGCATGACTTTGGTGGTCATCAAATCTGGCTTTGAAAAACTGGTCTCTATCCAGTGAACCGAAATGTCTTCACTGACATTGATTTTGCACCAGCCTGCACTTCATCCATCCACATCCATGTTCCAGAATCATATCCTCTTGATGTTCCTTCATCAGACCCAGCTATCCCTAGTGACACTGAGTCTGAATTTGACTCAGACTTCTTCCTCACCCCATCAGATTCCTTTGATTCTGATACAGACTCTGATCCTACTCTCATGGACTCAGGTGTATCTGAGTCCCAGCCTATCAGATCACCTCCTAAACCCCATGGAACATTCTCCTCTGTCATGAAATCCAATCCAATACCTTCAGCAACACCTCATTCATTAAGTTCGGTTGACTCTGAACCATAGCACAGCCACACATCAGATGATCAAGTTCAGGCAATGTGTGTGAAGATTCTCAAGTTAGAGCAGGCACTTCAGTCACAAACAGCTCAAACAGTGGCCACCAATGCTCATTGCACGATCATGAAGCAAAAATTGGAGGATACTCAGATCCAGCTCCAGAATGTGAAGAAAAGGAAGGAGTGCAGGTCAACAAAAATCAAGGTCCAGTTTATCACACTTCCATCACTCAGAGATGCATTTGAAGCAGAAGATGCAGCTCAGCTTGAGAAAGAACATCAAGAGGAGCAACAGTTGGCTTAGCATGCACAAGAGCAGCTTCAACTTGAAGAAGAAATCATCCAGGAAGCTCATAGTCGAATATTTCAGGTGCTTTTCACAATGTATGCCAAGGGTTCCAAGACCAATATTTGTATCCTTGCCCATGCCTTGCACCTTGACAAAAGCAGTCTCAAATCAGACATCATCAACCATATTCAAGACTACCTACAAGCTCATGAAGATAATCTTAAATCTCAGCCTAGATTCTCAGGCCTTTTTGGAGTCCCACAGTGTCAACAAGGTCAACAACAACTCAATCATGAAGCAAATAATATTACAGCTTAATATAATACTTAATTCCTTATCTTATAACCCTCTTATTTTACCTACGTAGCTACTAGTAGCACATCAGTCAATGGGTTGAGTGCCCTCAACCCTTTTTGATCTAATATAGTGTTATGTCTCGGAATGATGTTCAGTAGTCATTGGTTATGGTGTGACTCTGATGTGACAAGGTAAAATGGGGGGGATGGCAAATTGGGGGTAGGGTACTGTATTGTTCTTAGACCATAAATTTGGTCTCAATGGGGGTGTGTAAGGGTATACACCCTTATACTTCACTTAACTATCACTAAGTCTGTCTGATGACAGACTTGATCTCCCATCATTGGTGGTTGATGCTGATGATCTTGTTTGTACAACATTGTCTATAGCCTCATCATGTTATGTAATATGATAGTATATAAACTAGTTATCAGTTGATCAAAGAAACAACTGATCTTTTACTATTTGTCCATGTAGTTTACCCTATACACCGGGATTGAACTATTTGGCATGAACATAAGATCACATATATAAATTACAGTAAAGCATATCAGCTTTACACAAATACACCTGCTTTTTTGTCCTCTCACACTATCTTACATAGACCTTTACAGTAGTTTTCATGAGGACATGAATACTTGAAGGGGAGGTAATGTTACACACAGCCTTACATAGCATTACTTGGCCATTGTTACTCCCTTAGTCATCATTTAGTCATCATAACTCCTTGCTTACTCATCCATTTCTATTTTTAGTCTCTCTCCCTGACTCATCCCTCTGGTATATAAACTCAGTAGTTACACTGGTATACCTCATGCTTTACTAACTAGTTCTTCTTCCCTTTGCTCTCATTGCTCTCAAGTCTTTATGCTTTTCACAGCCTGAGTTCCAGCTTAGGTCATAACAATGCATACACATTGTTAAATAGCAAAAGGAGATTATTGAAAGATTGTCCAATAGATCTCTGGACTTTCTTTGGGGTTCAAGTGCTGATGCATCCTTTCACAAAAGCATGGCTATACCTGCTCATCCAATATTGATAAGGATCAGCCATTTAAGCAGTATAGTTTTCCCTCCAGCATGCATAGAGATTAATCTCAACCCCTGTCTCTTCATCCTAGTACCACAGGGATCAAGAAAAACCTCAAAGTGTTGTGAGACTCCTAGCCAGGTACAGGATTACACTGTTCTTGACCCTGAGTGGCCACCCTGTTTAGGCAGGAAGCTGCTTCTGGGGGGCTTCATCCATCTCTGCTGTATTAGCACACATGTTTACCAAAATGCACATTTGTGCAAGCTGTACAAATATACAGTGGCTCAAAAAACTGTCCCAATGTTTTCGCATTTTGGACATATTTGCTAATACCAGGGCAGATATATAGCCTAGCATCCTGAAAATATTCACACAGGTACCTTGACATATTGGGAGCATATATTCCCATGATCACATGACCTTGTCCATCAATGAATTAGTAATGAATTATTAAAAATATCTACTCATTGGGACAGTTTTTTGACCCCCTGTCAGCCTCCCAGTATCTATCTTGTAACATGCCAGGGGAGCATCAGGGCAGGTGTGGGAGTAGTAAACAAGATCATGTGACCTTGGTTGACATGTTGAGATGGCTACAACTGTCTTTCTTCCTGCCACTACATCATGAAAGCTATCTCCTCTACCTAATACTCCCAAGTCACTTCTCTTCTCAAAG
Source organism: Leucocoprinus leucothites (assembly GCA_013368445.1). Classification (NCBI taxonomy): domain Eukaryota; kingdom Fungi; phylum Basidiomycota; class Agaricomycetes; order Agaricales; family Agaricaceae; genus Leucocoprinus; species Leucocoprinus leucothites. Next base: position 252,081 of record JAACJO010000032.1, read on the forward strand.
ATGGCTATTCCTTGTGCCATATTGAACATAAAACTAGTCTAGGCAAGTCTACTGTTGGGAGGATCAATAAAGAAGTTGATGGGGACAAGGAAAACAACAAGGGAGGACGTCCTTCCAAGCTTTCTCCTCATGATAAAAAAGCAATAATTCACCAAATAACCTCTGGAAAGCTAGATAATGCTGTCCAGGCTACAAATTTCATTAACTCTACTCTGTCTGACCCTGTCACACCCCAAACTGTCAGAAATACCCTTCAGGATAATGGATTTTGCTCTGTAACCAAGATCAAATGACCTCTACTCAAAAAGCAACATTGTGAGGAATGCCTTGACTCTGCACATGAACATAGGAATTGGACAGTGGAGGACTGGAAGAGGGTGTTGTAGACAGATGAAACAAAGATCAACAGGATTGGGTCAGATGGAAAGGTGTATACCTGGAAGGAGAGGGGGGAACCACTGTCAGATAGGACCACTCTCCCTACTGTCAAACATGGAGGAGGTGGTAACATGATGGTGTGGGGGTATATGGGGTGGAATGGGGTAGGAAAGCTGATTGAGGTTCAAGGGAATATGGATGCAGTGAAATACTGCGAGATTTTGGACAATGGGGTGGTGGAAAGCTTTGAAAAGTTGGAGATGGAGGAGGAGGAGAGGATATTCCAGCAGGATAATGACCCAAAACACACCTCAAAACTGGGACAACAATGGTTTGTGGGCAACAACATTCAAGTTCTATCATGCCCTGCACAATCCCCTGACCTAAATCCCATTGAACACCTCTGGACCTACCTGAAGGACCAGCTGAAGGCATATGAAAGACCACCTAAGGGAGTATTTGAATTGTGGGAGAGGCTAGTAGAGGAGTGGAATAAGATTCCAGCAGAAAGGTGCCAAAGGCTGATAGAAACCATGCCCAGAAGGATTGAGGCAGTTGTCAGGGCAAGAGGAGGTCATACAAAGTATTGAGTAGGTAGATAACAGAGGGTCAAAAAACTGTCCCAATGAGTAGATATTTTCGATAATTCATTAATAATTCATTGATGGACAAGGTCATGTGATCATGGGAATATATGCTCCCAATATGTCAAGGTACCTGTGTGAATATTTTCAGGATGCTAGGCCATATATCTGCCCTGGTATTAGCAAATATGTCCAAAATGCGAAAACATTGGGACAGTTTTTTGAGCCACTGTATTAGGATGAGTCTAAGGTCCAAACAGCCTTATATACAGGGAAATACATTTGCCAGATCAAATAATAATGAAGAATATAAAAGAAAAAAATAGGGGATAATGTAAAGCAAACCCCTACAATTCTTGGCCTCTCACCAAACAAACCTTGTTTCTTATGAAAGCTACAGTAACTGAGAGACTGCAACTGACCACCATACTATCTCCTACACAAATCCCTTGGTTTGAACCACAAGAAAGTCTGAGAGGAATAGTGATATTCCCAAAAAAAAATTAATGAAGGGGATTACTGGTACATCCGATAATTTGCAAGGCCCTACAAGTAATCTAGTCATCAAAGTCATCAATGGTCGTGATGGATCATAACAAAGAAAGAAATCATATGAGAAAGGAAGAAAATTAAACGAAGTTCCCAAAACATCCCCGAATATTGTTATGCTGTTGAAAATCCCGCAGAACTCGAGGGGCGGGAGCTAATACATTCACTTTGACCTCGCGGCCGACCGCCGTTGACAAGACCACGCCGCGGTGGTATGTCAATGTCATCCTGAGACTTAAAGAAATCATCCTCTCCTTCATATGGTGACGAAGAAGCGTTTATCTGACGGAAACCATTAAGCATTAACACCACGAGATAGTCAACCAGTACAACGCACCCATTGACCGAGGACTTCACCCAGACGCGTAGCCTCCTCCTGGCTCAATCGACAATCGGTTCCTTTCTCTGCGTGTACCTTGAGTAGCTCACTCAGCGTTCGTTTGCTTTGTCCCAGCCCTACTCTACTCCATTCTACCGAATGTTGACTGGGTGTCACGGAGTCTTCTCCTGTGGCGGCCGGAAAAATAATAGAGTTTCGAGGTGGCAATGCAGAGTGCGATGGAGACTGATTTGAGGTTTCGGACGAGTCACCCTCCGACACGAGGGATTTATCCCAGTCCTCTTGATATGTCTCACTCGCAGCCTGGATTTCTCGGTCTGACATGGCGGATGGAATAGGGAGACAAAGAGGGTTTGACGAGGAGTATCAAGCAGGAAGCACAGTAATAAATAACAGAGCGAAAGCGAAAGGTCGTGAATGTCGTGGAGGACGGCTAGCCGGGTACGAAGCGCGAAGGCACTGAACAGGAGACAATATAGCGGAGCTTAAATCACGACACGCTATGCGAATCAACAAGGTCTATAATCACGTGGTCTCGCGTGTTTGACATACCCGAGAAGTAATCCATTTTGATCGAAATCCAAAAACCACTAAGTATCCTTAAGAAGAGTCTAAAGTTTCCTAGTCCTAAATAGTGATGAAGCAATACTAAATAAAGGTTGAATATAATAATTAGAAGAGCGCAAACCCAGTAAGAAGCCCGACAACACTCCAGACCCAACGGTCAGCAAATGGAGAGGTGAGAGCGCCATTGTCATGGGTGCTGCCAGCGCTACCAGAACTACCGGAGCTGGTGCCAGCAGTACCTGACGGCGAAGCACCGGAACCACTACCAGATGCGGAGCTAGCGCTCGCTGTAGGCAACTTAGTGATTGCCACCCAGTCAGCACCTGATTTGTCTGCGGTCTGCGCGTCAAAAGGAAGATAAGCGACTGAGCCGGAAGACGACAGCTGGACCAGCGCATTCGTCGAGGCAAAGTACGTTGCCTTCGAGTCCTTGGCAGATGGAGCCTTCAGACTCTGAGTAGTGTTGCTCTGTGGAAACGATAAGATTTAGTTTTTCGATGAGCATCGACTGAAAATGAAATCGTACAGTGACATCGATGACATAGGTCGCAGAGCCATCATCGGGAATGAAGGCAAATTGTGTTTGAACGCCCTCATCCTTGAAGAATGATGTGACCTGGCCGTGAGTGTTGGGGAATTGACCATAGGACTGAGGCTCAGGCTGCATGAACGAGACTGAATGGGTGCGATTAGCCAGGGTTCACCCAATCAAAGCAGGGTAGCGCACAGTGAATGACAAAAATCTTTGCTGACCCAGCGGGCACGCCAGGGACGCCGAGGAAATGAACGTGATTTTGTGCCAAAGCCATTGTCGGTTCGTAGCTGCTAGCATCCCAGGGAACCGTTTGTACATCCATCCACTGTTTCGTAGTGCTGCTTGCGGCTTTAAGGAGCTCCATGTCAAGCGAGAAAAGCTCTCCTTTGGAATAGGCATCTAAAAGTGACTGATTAGTCGAAACACGTTGCGAAAAATGACCCAGGCGACGTACAGAAGACGTTCGTGTCATGGTCGAGGATGGCGCCGAAGTTGGTAGGGTCAAATTTGTTACCGTCATCAGCTTTAACTGATTGGGTGGACCAGGATTTGGCAGCGGCATCATACAAATAAACTGCGGTAGGGTTGGACGAGTCTGCACCCAGCACGTAAATTGCGTTCGTAAACTGCCACAGGGTCAAGCGCTCAGTGTCCAATAATAAAATTGTATATTTAGAAGCAGCTGGCTCACCTGCGAGAGGTAGCAGGACACATTTGGACCGTCGAAAGGCCTGGAGGGATAGTGGATGAGGGGAGAAGAACGATAAGAGCGGCATGCTATTACTCACGGGCGACCTTGGGCGGTTATGTCGGTGGGATTCGCTGCAGCAGGCTATAAGCACAGGAAAGAAGCTTCGGAGAGGGTTTTACCTGAATTCCAGTTGTCCTGCGTGCCAGCATTGTAGTCTTTTCCGCCAAAATTGAAAGCAATGAGGTTCCAGTTCGCATCAAATGCGACACAGGAACTGAGAGCGGAAGCAGCGGAGGTGAGGGAAAGGAGAAAGAGGGATGCGAGAGCAAAAGGGCGAGGCATTGGAGTTAGAGAGATGTGTAGCTAGTAGTGGATTAGAAATGAGAGTGAGGACGTGGACTTGCCAACGACGTAAGGGTGAAAAGCAAGCTCCAACGATCACGATGAATGAAGCGAAACGATGAGAAAGTCATTTCTGTGGTTCAGGACTTATTTTTATCCGCTCCTCAGTACTCAGTCACAGCCGTCACAAACAACACAACCAGTTCTTTTTATCTCCCGGCAATTCGCCCTTTATCCGCGCTTGAGCGACTGGAGCTTTCAAGACGCCCCCGGTCTGCAGAATTTCAGGGTTATAAGGAGAGAATATCCTTCATTTTTGTGTTTATGTCTACCGAGCTTTCACCCCGAAGTTGTGACCCTGTAAGTAGCGTCGGGTAGAGTCTCCTACGGTCCAGCCTTGTCCTGAAGTACCAATAAGCAGTCTCTAAAACCTCCAAATTATACCCATCTCCTTTGAGCAAACAAATCTCCACCTTGCTCTGCCTTGCTGTCAATCTGTCTTCTCCGATCAGGCCTTGCTCCTGTCCATCAAGATCCCAAATGGCGAAGTACCGCCTTCCGCCCTTAGCCGAAGCGTGTCCTTCCTGCTTGGCCGTTGAATCATAAATATGCGCCTCCAGCAACTAACAACTGACTGATTTTGATCCTCAACCCCACCAAACTCCTCCATGTATTTTGTCGACAGTCCTGAGTATAACTTACGGTATGTCGATCTCTCCGAGCCCGACCCTGCATGTCAGATAGCGTAACCGTCGCCTATTGATGGTTTTCCCAGGTTGCGCACACCATTCAGACCACCAAAAACGACTCTCAAAGAAATCCACGACGCGGTTCCAAAACATTTACTCCGACGTACGCCGGCCTAGAACCGCTTCATTATTTTCAAATTGACATTAATATCACAACTGCAGCCAACCCTACCCGAGCAACCCTTTACGTGGTGAGGGATATCACCCTAGCGTCCTTCCTCTTTAAAGCCGCGTCTTCTATCGCTTACTGGGAGAGCATCGACTACTATGGCCTCGTTACGTCCTCTCGAGTCAAACTTACGTTGCGTGTGAGCCTTTGGATGAGCTATTGGATCCTTCAAGGTTTAGTTTTTGCCGGAATCTTTTGTCTTGGTGAGTGCGATACCACCCCGACTGCCATCGCAGGCCAAACCAAATATTAGGACATGACGCTGGCCACGGTTCCTTGTACAAGCACAAGCCTTTGAACAATCTCGTCGGGTTCCTTCTCCATACAGTATATTCTCATCATGATATCCTTCGTCGAACGCGCTAAATCATCTGTAGTTCTTGCTCATTCCCTACTTTTCTTGGAGAGCGACACACCATGCGCATCATGTAATTCAGCCATATCTCCCTGATACTATTCATCTTGACACCTCCACAGAAAGCTACCGCCTCAATGGAACGAGACGAAAACTACGTCCCTTATACTCGATCAAAATACAACCTCCCCGACGAGCAAACCGTAAAGAAATTTGACTATAGCGAAGCTTTTGAAGAAACTCCTCTCGCGACAGTATATCGGCTGTTTATTCAGCAATTCTTGTATGTCAAACTCGGGCCCACAGAAACGAGACGCTAATGCAACTGCAGTGGTTGGTGGATTTATCTGAGGTAATATCATCGCTTTGGTTATAGTTCTAACTTAACCCCTTTGAAGCATAAACCTAATGGGAGGAGTTTCGCATCCCCCTGGCACGAACCATTTCAACCCAAACTCCACCCTGTTCAAACCTCATCATCGTAAACCCAGCTCACCCATTTCCAAGTCAGCTCTGACGTCCTCTCCCCCAGGAAATTCAATCATAATCTCAGATATCTCCCTTGCTTTAATGCTCTGTATCTTGTACCAGGTAGGATGGGATTTCGTCTCTAAATTCTACTTAATTCCGTATTTTGTAAGTCGGCCCCTTCCTCGCTCCGAAACAGACAGCTAAGCTCACAAATGCCGGCAGTTCCTCAACCATTGGTAAGCCATCCCCTTGTATTTCTACCTGACCGATGTCACCGGAAATCCACAGGATTGGTAGGGTTCTTTTCACTTTAGCGACTATGACTTCTTTTGATCTCATTACGGATAGTAATGTTCACGTTCCTTCATCACTCTGATCCCACAATCCCACATTATCGCAAGAATGCATGGACGTTCTTGAGAGGTGCTGCCGCAACGGTTGACCGTCCACTACTCGGCTGGGCAGGACGGTTTTTCTTTCACAACATTAGCCACGATCACGTTGCGCACCGTAAGTTGTGTCCCGCTTGTATCTCAGTGGCAAAACCTAATTTGTATGGGATAGATTTCTTCCTGTCAGCGCCATTTTGTGAGCGCCCCGCTATCAATGACGTCATCTTGCTGATCGAATTACCAGTCAATGGTCCTCAGATAACTAAAGTCCTCAAATTAGTTCTAAGTGAAGATTACAACTATGACCCCACCGTAAGGATTCCAAGCTCTCTTTGTTCCTGATGCTGACCCCTATGAAGCCTTCGTTCTACGCGTTATGGCGTTCATTCACGAAATGTATCTTCGTTGAAGAGGACGGCGACATCATTTTTTACAAAGACAAGAATGGCAAGGCAGCTCGGCAGCTTGCAGAGGACGCATTCGTCGATAAGCTAGAAGATTGACCAGGCCCAAGAACTGTAACAACATGTTTCACGCGTTTAACTTGCAGCTGAGCCAAGCAATATATGCACATAAAAGTATGATAATCCACATGTACCGAAAGCAAAAAGCGAGACCTATGTCCAAATAATGAAGCAACGAAATCAACTGAAAAGTCCAGAAACCACTCAAAGCGGGTATCACTCAAGGCTGCACGACATTCAAACGCCTTGCTGGCGTCCTGGGGAAGCAGGCGATTTTGGTGTTCCAGGGGGTTGTGTCGAGAATCTCCGACTGCCTAGTCGTGCGTTCTGTAATGCCGCAAAAACGGATCTTCTTCTATCCATTGGGCTAGCGGCGACCTCATACCCCTCTTCACCTTCCATAATAATCTTCATCGTCCGGGGTTCAATCCTGAATCTCTTTCCCCGGAGAATATTGTCCATCTCCTCGGCCCTCTGCCTCCCTGCTAAAAGATCTCCCATTCCAGTCTGTGCTCCTATTGAGACCGCAGAAGCTATCGTTCCAGGCTCATGTTTCAGACGGAGCTGTCGTCGATCGTGGCGATGGAAGAGCTGAATCAGAGTAGCAAACAACGCAAGTAATAACATTGCTGTTGTCAACAAATGAACTGCGACATCGCTGCAATTGTGAATAAGCAAATTAGCAGCTCTTTTAATTTGCATTTGACCCGTACCTAAGCCACACGCGTTTCTGGAATGATCTGACCTCCACAACGAGGGGTTCTTGGTGTGGCAAGAAATACACAGTACTAGCGACCAAGGCTAGGTATGTGGTCTAGAATGACACCATGACGTTAACGAGATGATTGTGACATCAGGAAAGCGACATACGTAGACTCGCGTTACAAGGTTAACAAATTTGTTTGCATCGAAGCTGCCAATGACGCCCTCAGGACTCGCAACAGCTGCTTGAAAGACCGCGGCAGGAAGCTGAAGCTGAAGTGCTTCACCTCGACGAGTAACGAACTCATCGGGGTCGGTTAGATTAAATTGTATACCATTGTAAGCGCGACCTTCAAGTGGAGCACCAGTGACGTTTGCAGCTAGCGAAGAAAAGTTGGATGCAGATGAAAAGGGTCGTAATTCTCTGATGTTAGTTAAATTGCCCGTGGATACATCTGCCGTCGCCTCGACGTCCCAGAGTTCGATAGTTGGTGAACACAAGGTGGCAGACGATTGAGGAGGGGTTGTCTCATATCTGTGGAAAGCATAACGACTCATAAGTAAACGTCATTCCTGGCGATGCGTTTCGTAATTACTCACGTGAAGAACCAGAAGACCACAGGAAGGAATTGTTGAGGAACTTCGGGGTTACAAACTGTCGTGTTCGTTCCTAGACCGCACAAGACATCAGAAACTAATGCTCAAAAGGCCAGGTGATTGCATACCAAACAGAGTTCTTGCGTTTTGATCTACAGACCAGGTGATACTGCAATTGCCTGATGACACCGAGTTGTCCCAGCCAGTCGTCGTCTGATTCATATTTACCTGTTAATTGAAGATGGTATCAGAGGCTTACATTACTTAGCTATGAATATAGTCTATGGCTTACTGAAACTGGAACACAGTTAGGTACACTCTTGACAGCTGTCGTATTTGCAATGACTGATCCATTACTGGTGATAAAGGTCGGCAACTGTTTTCCATTAGCTTTCCGAAGAATCGTACGTCTTTAAAAAATCCGAGAAACTCACATCGAAAAGGCCGACCGTGTAGCCTTGATGAATGAACGGAGGATCCCCTAAATCGTACAGAATCGATGCCCCTGCATAGCCCGATGCAGTAAGGAAAGCTACAATCCCCAACATCAGCTATGAGCATGAAGCTAGCGATACAAAGTGGCTGACAAGTCAAATCGTTGAATTGATTATTCTGGTTCAAGCCAATTGCTCGTTGGTTAAAAATGTTGACACCTAAGAGACGGTTAGCACGGAATTTATATATGGCATGGAACTGGATGGACTTGCCTGGCTGAGCCAACCAAGTGTCTCTGACGGCTAAGAGGGCCGCAGCAAGCGGTTGGAAGCTCATTGACAGTAAAACCATGAGCGAGGCTAAGGCAACAAGGTAATGCCGATTGGCCGCAGCCCGAGACCAGACAAAGAAGTTACTGAGGCATATCAGTTATATGCTCAGCAACGTTTAGCTGGTAAAACTTACTTGTACCGAGTATAATCCAAGAGTAAACTCCGATGGGGTGGTGAGTCGCCATGAACAAGGTCAACATAGGGCTAAAAAAATAAGTCAATTTCCAGAGTGTTTCTGAGATGTTGATGCATTAACTCGCCTGCATTTTCTTGATCTCTATATCTGTCCATGTCCACATTGCAACGATCTGTTTTATTGGGGAGTTAAGCTTCCAGGTACGTTGCCATAAAAACTATACGCACAACGGCCATGACAATCACAGGGGGCAATGTCTAAAACAGCATCAGCCTCATCCCCTCCAAAGCATACCAAGTCATTCGACTCACATATACATAGTGCAAAGCATTTTCCGTGCTTCCAATGTCACCGCTCGACTTCCATCCTGTTGCGAAAATCAGAGGTCGCACAAAACCACATACCCAGGATTGACTGCACCTTGATTTTTTTTACTGAAATGCAGTGCTATTTCCAACCCAATTGCCCCTAACACCAGGACAACCACGAGAGGCAGCCAAAACCACAGCCGAAGAGGTAAAGGCAACCACTTCGGGTCAACAGAACCACCCTCCCGTCCTTCTGGAGGCCATATCAGCACGCGACTAAAAATGAAGACAAACACTACACACCAGCATAATCTTCATTTCCGCGCTTCTCGCTACGATACGACGCAAACTGCACGCCTCCCCCATCTGAGCTACCCAGGAGCGCCTGATGGGGAGTTGCAGGCGGTGAAGCATCCAACCTCTCCCCCGAGGAATGACTCAGATCCCCACCACCACCGTGTCGCTCCTCGGGCTTTATCATGCATCAAATTCAAATCAGCCTGGTGCATTCGAGACCGGACGAGAAGATACGCACCGTGTTATATGAAAGCACGGGAATAGGCATTGACGACGCATTTCCAGTCAGCGAGGCAGGTCTTGAGTTAGCGCTGGAACCACTTTGTCCACCATAGGCGGGAGACGCCATGTCCTTAATGTGGCGTATGAACTTAAACCAGATCACACGAGTGTAGGGCTGCGAAAGATGAAGGAGCAAAGTGCTGGGATGGAGAGAGATAAAAGACAAGAGCAACGCGGAAGCAGGACAGCCTAAGCCAAACGAGACCGTGATGTACACATGTCTTGTGGGTTTTTCTCAGCTGTTAAGGGAGACCTAAAGAAGCGTCCGTTTCATCATTACCATCATCACGTAGTGACAGACAGGGCAATGCCAGGACCAGCCACGATCCCACCGTTTATTGAGCTTGCTCCGTTGGAATCAAGCTCAGCCCGCGACCCGCGTCGACTCCATTCGTGTTAACAATCTTCGACTTCGAGGCCTGGCTCCAGTAACGCAATTATCATGTCTTCCAGGTGGTCCGAGGGAAAAGAGGGTTATATTTGGCTCATCTATTCCTGAGCCGTTGTTGACATATTTGTCAGATCAACATTCTCAGCTAGTACCCCGAAGCGGCACTGGCCTTCCTCAGCTCCCCACTCCCCTGCATGTAGTGGTGCACGGCAAGGTACCGCATGTCGTAACAATCACAACTACACATTGAAGCATTCTCGCAGAAAACTGATAAGGTCCCTCAGGTAATTTATTATGTGAAAGTTTATCCCTGCTGCGCGGCGGAACTCGACGTATATATGTGTGTCAACCGCCAACGACACAGGAGGTGGCATACATACTATGCCTTTTTTAATTAGAACAGTAAAGGGGCCAGCGTGACCAAAAATTTAGGGTCTTTGGCGAACAGTAAACCGAAATTCAAGGGTGACCGGCGGCCAAAAACCAGTCAAACTGGGTGCCCAACGGCCAAAATGCTCACCAAGCCCCGTGACAATTGGTCTGAGCTGCGAGCAGGAACAGCAGTACCCTCTAATGGCGTAACCCGGGATGCCCGAACAGTAAAAACAGCCAATCGTGACGTCCCCTTCTGCTCGAATTAAAAAAGGTACAGTAGACCGAAAAGGAAGGTATTTATCGCATAAGTCATATCATAGTCATATCATAGTGCATTGTGGAAGAAAGGGAGGGTGATGACCAAGGATGTGAGAGAAAGAAAAATAGGGAGAGAAACAACCGAGAGATCCAAAAAAAATGCACGAGCATCAATAAATGTCACACCGAGATAAACCCTGCATCTCAGTTGTATAAATGGAGGTCTCCATCCTCATCAAGGCTTCCACACAGGCTGTCCAGCCTCCCGACTAGTCCTGTTCCTAGCATCACCACCATCCTCCACTCACCAACGCTCTTCATCCTCCTCACTTCCCATCATTTGACCCACTCCCCTCCGTCTCCTTCATCTACTCAAATCCCTTAATCAGATCTTTCACACTTGCACCACTACTTCTCCTCTGCCTCCTCTGCTTCTCCAGTCTCCCTTCTTCCCCTTTCAACGCCTTCGGCGTAACGCGATGCAGCTCTATCAATTGTCTAGGATGCACAACTCGGGGTATCCTTGACGCAGGCGGTTGAATCGGGGTGCCTGCTGTAAATTGACTAGTTCTTTCGGACGAATAGGTTTCGGTAGAGGTGCTCTTGCAGGCATGACGACTGGTCTTCTTGGTTTCGAAAGCCGGTGGTCGAGATCTAAGCCTCCTTGGTTTATCGTTGGTATCGTGTGTAGATGTAGCATTCGATGTGCTTAATGCCTTCCTGAATATAGGTAGGAGAATATAATTCCCTTGACGTCTTTCCCTATCGTTGCTGGCTCGGACTCGGGCTCAGGCTCAGGGTCCCGCTTCAACTCGTCCTCCACCTCTTCCTCATCCTCCTCTTCCAACATCTCTCCGCTTGGCTCCGAGCCAAGACTATTGCCTTCGTCTTCCACAAGAGTAGGCGTGGTACGTGAATCCTCCGATTCCTGCTCCATTTCAGGCTCCTCTAGTGCTGTATCGTTCTCTTACCCCATTCCATGATCGTGACCCTCAGAATCGGCCCTTGCGTCCTGTAAGGCCTTCGTAACATTCGGGAGATCCTTTGACACCTTAGCAGTTTCCTATCAAAGATGTGAATACCTCGGCACTGGTTTGGCATTAATGTCAACATCAACACTAGTGTTCTTCATCACCACGTCCGATCGAGAAAAGGGCGTCGATGTGGAAGCCCCCATCTCTCTCGCAGCACCATTAATGGGGGTAGAGGAGGAAGGGCCCATAATTGAGGCCCAGTCCCTCCTCTTCCTCAGCACACTCGGCCTAGCTGTCCGTTTCGGCGTAAGTGACAACAAAACATTCATCTTGCTCACTAGCGTCGCCATCGAACCTTCCGCCTGCGCTGTTTGTGCTTGCGTTTGCGGAAGAACAGGGGAAAATATTCGAGTCGGAAGAAATTCTTATACGAACCTACCCTATCCTCAAAAAGCCCCTCAACATGAAGGCATTCGGCGACCCAGTACTTTCATCCACCGACATCGTCATTGACATGGACACCTCAGCCTCGGCATCCCTCAACAGCTTTGGCAACGTCGTCGCAGGGCTACCAGAAATATAAACCCTCTCTCCTCTAGCCCCCATTCCACCCCCTCCAACTGCCTTCCTCCTCTCCTTCTGCTTCTCGATCCCACCGCCCAAAACACTTCTTGCAGACATCAGAGAACTGGGGCTCGTCGTTCTCCTTCTCGAGATATCAGAGTAATGTCGCTTCATCTCTCGCTTTGTAAAACAATCATAGTTATGCTGTTTAAGAATGGCGGCTGCACGAGCTGCAGCGCGTAGACCTACGGAAGTGATCTTGACAATATCGGGGGATGCGGAGGCGTCGCTGCTTGAGGGAGTTTCGTCATCGGATAGTTCGGGGTCGTGTTCAACTTCAATGTCCATTTTGGCTTCCGCTTGGAGGAATTATTCGGGAAGGTTAGCGTAATTTCGTGTAACTCTGAGTTTTCGGTGCTGTTGTTGAGTGGAAGGGATAGCGATTCTTCCGCGGGAGTGATATCCTCTTCTATACTGGACGGTTGTGTGCCTCGATCGAGAGTGATTTGCGTCTCCTCGTGGCTATCATCTTCGGGATACTGAAGGTCCTCTGATGACTCCTTCAGAGGAGCGTCTTGATCATAAAGGGCCTTGTTGCCCATATGTTTGAATGCGTCTTCAGCGTTTAGGCCTTCCTGGATGTCCTCTTCAACCTCGATAGAGGTCGAGTGGGGCTACTGGAGCCTCAACTCGTAGGGGAACGGAATATGTCTCCTCGCGCTGCCTAACGGACATTCTCTCCCGGGTTTCGTCCGGTAAAATCTCGATACCACCAAAGTCGAATGGACCAGGCTCTTGTAGCTCGGGTTCCGCTGAGTCGACGTTTATCCTCCTAGCCTCCTCCTCGCCCTCCCTTGCTCTCATGTTCTGTATCTTGTACCAAGCAGAATGAGATTTCGTCTCTAAATTCTATTTAATTCCTTATCTTATAAGTCGTCCCTTTCTTCGCTCCCGAAATAGACAGCTCAGCTCGCAAGTACCGGCAGTTCCTCAATCATTCGTAAGCCATCCCCTCGCATTCCTACTTGACCGACATCACCAGAAACCTACATGATTGGTAAGTTCTTTTCACTTTAGCGACTAGCACCTCCTTTGATCTCATTACAGATAGTAGTGCTCACGTCCCTCCATCACTCTGATCCCACAATTCCACATTACCACAAAAATGCATGGACATTTCTGAGAGGTGCTGCCGCAACGGTTGACCGTCCGCTACTCGGCTGGGCGGGACGGTTTTCTTCTATTTCAGTAATAATTTGTACGGGATAGATTTCTTCCTGTCAGCACCCTTCCGTGAGTACCGTAACCTTGGTTGTGTTTTCCTTCTGACCAAATTACAAGACAATAGCCCTCAGATAACTTGAGTCTTCGAGTCAGTTCCAAGCGAAGATTACAACTATGACCCTACCGTAAGGGTTCCATCTTTCTCTGTTCCTGAAGCTAACCCCTGTGAAGGCCCCGTTCTACGCATTATGGCATTCATTCACGAAATGTATCTTCGTTGAAGAACACAACGACATTGTTCCCTACAAAGAAAAGAATGATATGGCAATCCGGCAGCCTGCAGGGGTCGCACTCGTCGAAGAGCTGGAAGATTGACCAGGCTCAGGAATCGTAACTACACGTTTCATGCATTTGGCTTACAGCTAAGCTAAACGATATATATATAAAAGTATGATAATCCACATTTACCGAAAGCAAAAAGGGAGACCTATGTTCAAGGAACGAAGCAACAAAAATAATTGAAACCTTTCAAACCGGGTAACATTCAAGGCAGCACGACATTCAAGGGCCCTAGGGAAGCTGGCGATTTTGGTGTTCCAGGAGGTTACGCCGAAAACCTTCGATTGCCCAGCCGCTCATTCCGTAATGCCGCAATAATGGATCTCCTTCTATCCATCGGGTTAGCAGCGATGTCGTATCCCTCTTCATCTTCCATAATAATCTTCATCGTCCGGGGCTCAATCCTGAATCTTTTTCCCCGGAGAATATTGTCCATCTCCTCGGCCCTCTGTCTCCCTGCTAAAAGATCTCCCATTTCGGTCTGTGCTCCTATTGAAACTGCTGAAGCTATTGTCCCAGGCTCATGTTTCAGACGAAGGTGTCGCCGATCGCGGCGATGGAAGAGCTGAATCAGAGTGGCAAACAAAGCCAGTAATAGCATTATCGCCGCTAACAAATGCACCGCGACTTCGCTGCAATCATGAATAAGCAACTAACAGCTCTTTTGACTTGCATTTCACCCGTACCCGAGCCAGACGCGTTTCTGGAAGTAACTGACCTCCACAGCGAGGGGTTCTTGGTGTCGCAAAAAATACACAGTACTGGCGATCAGGGCTAGGTATGTGGTCTTGAATGGTGTTATAACATTAGCAGCATGATTATAACATCAAGAAAGCGACATACGTAGACTCGCGTCGCGAGGTCAGCAAAATTGTTTGCGTCGAAGCGGCCGATGACACCCTCAGGGCTCTCAGCGGCTGCTTGAATGATTGCGACAGGAAGCTGGAGCTGGAGCGCACCAAGTCGACGAGTAATGAATTCATCAGGCTCGGTTAGATTGAATCGTACACCATTGTAGGCGCGACCTTCAAGTGGAACACCAGTGACGTTGCCGGCTAGCGAAGAAAAGCTGGATGCAGATGAAAAGGGTTGTAATTGCCTGACGTTAGTTAAATTTCCCGTGGATACTCCGCCGTCGCCTCGACGTCCCAGAGTTCGATACTTGGTGAACAGAAAGCTGCAGATGACTGAGGAGGAGTTGTGTCATATCTGGGGAATGCATAATAACTTATAAGTAAACGTCATTTGCAGCGGTATGTTCTACTACTGACGTGAAGAACCAGAACACGATAGGACTGAATTGTTCCGGAACAGAGAGGTTACAGATCATCGTGTCCGTTCCTAGACCACATAGAATATCAGAAACCAAATGCTCAAAAGGCCAGGTGATTGCGTACCAAACAGAGTGGTTGCGTTTTGATCAACAGACCAGGCGATATTGCAGTTGCCCGATGACACCGAGTCGTCCCAACCAGTCGCCGTCTAGTTCTTGCTTACCTGTTAATTTGAAGGTAGTATCAGAGGCTTACGTTCCTCAGCTATGAATACAGTCAATGGCTTACTGAAACTGGAGCACAGTTAGATATACTCTTGACAGCCGCCGTGTTTGCAGTGACTGATCCATTACTGGTGATAGAGGTCGGCAACTGTTTTCCATTAGCTTTCCGAAGAATGATATATCTTTCAAAATGCGAGAATCTCACATCGAAAAGACCGGCCGTGTAGCCTTGACGAATGAACGGAGGATCCCCTAAATCGTACAGAATTGATGCCCCTGCATAGCCCGGTGCAGTGAGGAAAGCTGCAATCCCCAACATCAGCTATCAGTATGAAGCTAGCTATAAAAAGATAAATGACAAGTTAAATCGTTGAATTGATTATTCTGGTTCAAGCCAATTGCTTTCTGGTTAAAAATGTTGACACCTAAGAGACGGTTAGCACGGAGTTCAGATAGCATGGAACTGGATGAACTCGCCTGGCTGAGCCAACCAAGTGTCTCTGACAGCTAAGAGGGCCGCAGAAAGCGGTTGGAAGTTCATTGACAGTAAAACCAGGAGTGAAGCTAAGGCAACAAGGTAATGCCGATTTGCCGCAGCCCGAGATCAGACAAAGAAGTTACTGAGGCATATCAGTTATATGCTCAGCAACGTTTAGTTGGTAAAACTTACTTGTACCGAGTATAATCCAAGAGTAAACTCCGATGGGGTGGTGAGTCGCCATGCACAAGGTCAACATAGGGCTAAAAAAAGAAGTCAATTTCCAGAGTGTTTCCGAGATGTTGATGGATTAACTCACCTGCATTTTCTTGATCTCTATATCTGTCCATGTCTAGATTGCAACAATCTATTTTATTGGTTGAATTAAGCCTCCAGATACATTGCCATAAAAATTATACGCACAACGGCCGCGACAATCACAGGGGGCAACGTCTAAAACAGCATCAGCCTTATTCCCTCCAAAGTATACTCAAGCTATTCAGCTCACAAATGCATAGTGCAGAGCACTCTCTGTGCTTCCAATATCAATGATCGACTTCCATCCTGTTGCAAAATTAGAGATCGCACAAGGCCACATATCCAGGGTTGACTGCACCTTGACTTTTTTTATTGGAACGCAGTGCCATTTCCAACCCAATTGCTCCTAAAATCCGGACAAGCACGAAAGGTATCCAAAACCACAGCTGAAGAGGCAAAGGCAACCACTTCAGGTCTACAGAGCTATCCTCCGGTGCTTCTAGAAACCATATCAGCACACGACTAAAAATGAAGACAAACACCACGCACCAGCATAATCTTCATTTTCGTACTTTTCATCGTGGTACGACGCAAGGTGCACGCCTCCCCCACCCGAGCCAGCCGGGAGTACCTGATGGGGACTCATTGCAGACGATGAAACATTCACCCTCTGCCCCGGGGAATGACTCAGGCCCCCACCACTACCGGGTCGCTCCTTGGGCTTCATCATCCATTACATCTGAATCAGTCTAGTGCATTCGAGAAAGTACACACCCCGTTATATAACAACACGGGAATAGGCATTGGCAGTGCGTTTCCCGGAGTCAACGAAGCTGGTATTGAGTGAGTGCTGGAACTACCTTGTCTATCATAGGCAGGAGACGTCATGTCCTTAATGTGGCGTAAGACACGAGTGTGGGGTTACAAAAGATGAAGGAACAAAGTCTTGAGATGGAGAGACTTAAAAGACAAGAGCAACACAGAAGCAGAACAGCCTAAGCCAAACGAGATCGTGAATACACATATCTTGTGAGTTTTGCTCAGCTGCTAAATTAGGGGAGATCTAAGAAGCATCCTCATCATCATCATGACCATCATCGCGCAAGTCCTCAGCGCTGACGAACACGGCAATGCCACGACAAGCCGCGATCTCACCGTTTATTGAGCCTGCCCCCCTTGGAATCAAACTCAGTCCGTGACCCGCCTCGACATTCGCGTTAATAACATTCGACTTCGAGGCCTCGTTTCAGTAATACAAACATCAGGTCTTCTAGGTGGTCCAAGGGAAAAGAGGTTTATTTTTGGCTCATCTATTTCTGAGCTGCTGTCGACATGCTGTTAAATCAACATTCTCACCCACCTTAGAACTTCTCCAACTGTCTATCTTCCCTGCGTGTAGTGGTGCACAGCGCGGTACCGCATTTCATAACACTCACAACTACACATTAAAACATTCTTACAGAAAATTGATATGTAGAGACCATCAGGCATCTGTTATTTAAACGTTTATTTCTGTTGTGTGGGGGGACTTGACGTATATGTAGGTCCACCGTCAACGACATGAGAGGTTGTGTACGTAGGTCGAAAAGAAGGTATTTATCGCATAAGTCATATCATAATCATATCATAACCATTGTAGAAGAGAGCGAGAGTGATATCCAGGGATGTGAGAGAAAGAAAAATAGGAAGAGAAACAGATATAACGAACGAGATCCAAAAAAAAAAAATGCACGAGTATTAATAAATGTCACACTGAGATGAACCCTGCATCTCAGCATTATAAATGGAAGTGTCCAAGTCTTCATTACGGCTTCCATACAGGCCGCCCAGCCTCCCCACTATTTTTGTTCGTAGCATCACCAACATCCTTCCTCCACTCCCCAACGCTCTTCATCCTCCTCACTTCCTTCCTCTTCTCATCATTTGACTCCTTCCCCTCCATCTCCTTCATCTGTTCGAACCCCTTAATCAGATCTTTCACACTCGCACCACTACTCCTCCTCTGCCTCCTCTGCTTCTCCAGCCTCCCTTCTTCCCCTTTCATTACCTTCGGCGTAACATGATGCAACTCTACTAACTGTCTAGGATGCACAACTCGAGGTATCTTTGACGCAGGTGGTTGGATCGGCGGTGCTTGCTGTAAATTGACTAGTTCTTTCGGATGGACAGGTTTTGGTAGAGGTGCTCTTGCGGGTGTGACGACTGGTCCTCTTGGTTTCGAAAGAACTTCTTGAGGCGGTAATGGAAGTCCTGGTCGCGTCGAAGGTCGAGACCTAAGTTTCCTTGGTTTACTGTTGGTATCGTGTGTAGATGTAGCGTTCGATGTGCTTGGTGTCTTCCTGAGTGTAGGTAGGTAGGAGAATATAATTCCCTTGACCCGTTTCCCTATCGTTGCTGGCTCGGACTCGGGCTCCGGCTCCAGTTCCCATTCCAACTCGTCCTCCACCTCTTCCTCATCCTCCTCTTCCAACATCTCTCCGCTTGGCTCCGAGCCAAGACTATTGCCTTCGTCTTCCACAAGAGTAGGCGTGGTACGTGAATCCTCCGAGTCCTGCTCCATTTCAGGCTCCTCAAGCGCTGTATCGTTCTCTTGCTCCATTCCATGATCATGACCCTTGGAATCGGCCCTCACATCCTGCAAGGCCTTTGTAACATCCGGAAGATCCTTTGACACCTTGACAGCCTCCTCCCAAAGATGTGAATATCTCGGTGCGAGCAACGACCCTGGCACCGGTTTAGCATTAAGGTCAACACCAGCACCAGCGTTCCTCATCACCACGTCCGGTCGAGAAACAGGTGTCGATGTGGAAGCCTCCATCTCGCTTGTAGCGCCACTAATGGGAGTCGAAGAGGCAGGGCCCACAATCGAGGCCCACTCCCTCCTCTTCCTCAGCACACCCGGCCCAGTCGTCCGCCTAATCGGCGTAAACTGCGGTACATCCATCTCCACGCCCCTATTCATAAAGCTGAAATCGAATGGAGAAGGCGTAGCCAATGACATGGATGCCAAAGCCGTAGAAGGACTAAACGGCAAGCTCGTCGGAGGTGCAACCTTCCCTTTCCGTTGTTTACTCCTCAACGCCTTGACTCTGGACATCAAGCTCTCTCTACACCAAACGCCACCACCATCAGTAACCCGAAACACCGGGTATAATAATCGCACTCACCTAGACCACTCCGGTCCATAACCATCAACCTCCTCCCAACCACCCATCCAATCCACAAACCTACTCACAACATTCTCAAGGTCAACATCATCCACACCCGCCATCCCCTCCCACTTCTCCCATCCATCCACCATCCGACCCTCACTAAGCAAACTCTCATCATCCCTACACAACCCCATCCTCTGACCAACCTCAACCCTCTCATCCGTGAAACACGCATCCAACCTCTTCCACTCCTCCTTTGTCCACATCCTCTCCCCAGTAAGCGGATCATAACACATTTCACCAGGCGTCATGGGGACTTTCGGCGTCAACGACAAATTTAACGAAGTGTTCATCTTGTTCGCTAGTGCAGTCAGCGATCCCTCCGCCTGTGCTTGAGTTTGCGGAAGAACAGGAGAAAAGAATCGAATCGGAAGAGGAGTCTTATATGAATCCGTTTTATCCTTCAAAAAACTCCTCAACATGAACGGATTCGGCGACCCCGTACTTTCATCCACCGACATCGTCATTGACATGGACACCTCAGCCTCTGCATCCCTCAACAACTTTGGCAACGTCGTCGCAGGGCTCCCAGGAATATAAACCCTCTCTCCTCTAACCCCCATTCCACCCCCTCCGACCGTTTTCCTCCTCTCCTTCTGCTTCTCGATCCCACCGCCCAAAACACTTCTTGCAGAAACCAAAGAACCAGGACTCATCGTTCTCCTTCTCGAGATATCAGAATAGCGTCGCTTCATCTCTCGCTTTGTAAAACAATCATAGTTATGCTGTTTAAGAATGGCGGCTGCACGAGCTGCAGCCCGTGGATCTGCGGATGTGATCTTGACAATATCGGGGGATGCGGAGGCGTCGCTGCTTGAGGAGGGTTCATCATCGGATAGTTCGGGGTCGTGTTCAACTTCAACATCAATTTCAGCTTCCATTGGTAGGAGTTGTTCTGTAAGGCTAGGTGCAATTTCGTGTAGCTCTGCGTTTTCGGTGCTGTTGTCGAGTGGAAGAGATAGAGATCCTTCCGCGGGAGTGATATCCTCTTCTATACTGGACGGCTGTAGGTCTTGATCGAGAATGATTGGTGCTTCCTCGTGGCTATCGTCTTCGGGGTACTGAAGGTCCTCTAATGACTCCTCCAGAGGAGCATCTTCATCATGAAGGGGTTTGTTGCCCATGAGTTTGAACGCGTCTTCGGCGCTTGGGCCTTCCTGAATGTCCTCTTCGACCTCGATAGAGGTCGAGGGGGCTACTGCAGCCTCATCTCGTAGGGGAACGGAATATGTCTCCTCATGCTGCTCAACGGACATTCTCCCCTGAGATTCATCCGGTAGAGACTCGATACCACTAAAATCGAATGGGCCAGGCTCCTGTAGCTCAGGTTCCGGTTCGACGCTCATCCTCCTAACCTCCTCTTCTTCTTCCCTGTCCTCGTCTTCTCTCTCCTCTGCCTCCTTCAAAACATCCAGATCCGCTCTTCTCTTTTCACGTGGAAGTGGGAATGGACTCTTCTCCAACGAAAGCGGGTACGGACTCTTTGGGTTACCCCATTCGTCCATCCTTCCTTTGGTAACACTGCTCGGTGGGTCTGCTTTCGTCTTGACAAGTACTTCGAGGAATTTCCCAGTAAACTCTCCCTCGCCTTCCTTTGTGGGAGAGCCTTCTGGTGGTGGGAGCATAGGTAGTTCATCGCCCGAGTCACTCCACCCATCGTCATTGACATTATCTCCAAGTTCAAAGAACGGCAGGTCAGGAGGTGTGATATCCAGATCTTGATCCTCAATTATTGGACTCGGTTGGTTCTCGTACAAGTTTTCACCGGGGGATGAAGAAGGCGGGAGGTCGGCGAAACGTAATTTATGGAAGGGTAGAGGTGTGGGCGATACTGTTCTCCTCACAGGAACAGCATCGGCAGCTCTACCAACAGGTAGAGCATCGGATTCCGAAAAGGCCATCCAAGGGGACCTAGTACGGGGCCTTGTCGGAGTAGAGCTCGGAGGTTCAACCGAACTAGACAACAAAAGAGGGTCATCACCAGGACTGGGAGGGGGCATCGGTGCAGTGAGGTCAACATCCGGCATTTCCAGTTTCACCACCACTGGCACTGGAGTGAGTCTTTTCTTCTTCTTTGTTGTGCTCTTTCTCTTGGACGACTTGCTGACTTTAATGGTAGCTGTGGCAGGGGTAACAAAAACCTCTTTCGGAGGTGTGAAGATATCTGTGGGGGGTTCGTAGGGTGGAATGGGTGTCGCGCTTGTGCTCCTGCTTCTTCGGGAGAGTGGTCTGTTTGTTCCAGCGTCTGGGAGGACTAGTGTGGTTGGGGGAATATAATCTGCGCTGGGGTTGTGTCCATGAGGCGACTGCACCACGATTCGCTTCGGCTTCAGTGGTGAGGGCGACGCTGGCGTGTCTCCCAGCTGTTTCATCTGCTTGCGCGACCGAGGATTCGGAGTCTGGGGCTGGGGCTCCTCTGGTCGAACCTGCCGTTTGCGCTTGACATTCAGCACGGGCGAAAAGGCCTTCTAATGTCGATATTAGACATGTTTAAAGCAGAAAACATATGCTCACTGAGTTTCTGCGCAGCGACTCCTCTGGGGGAGGGCTGATGAGCTGGAGCCCGTTGTACTGTCTGTCGTTGTTCATGCAAATGGCCAAGTTCAATTGATCGCGACGCTCCATCAAACTAATCCAACGTGAATGTCACGTGGTCGCATCCTCCCAGCGTCAAATTAATTCTTCCTTTTCAAGTTCCGCCAAACTCAAATCTCTCAGAACGCTGCATAGATTTACATCCGGTTCCTGTTACCTACAGCTCTTTTTAGCCAAAATACTTCCTCATTCGCCGGAAGGAGCTCCGTTTCTGGCTCATATTTTCTTCTTTGGTAACGTTGAACGAGTCTCTGGCTTGAGATGAACGCTAAAGAAGTAGCACTCGTTTGATTGTGATTTTTGAGTGGAGTTGAAAATCTGGGTCGGGTCACAGTCTGCCAAGCTACTTTCCATAATTGTGGTGGTAGAGCATCAAGTTCCTGAGCCCCCATAGAATTAACTGCCCCGATAAGGCCTGCGTTATGTTATAAAGGGCTGTGGTCTACATTTCAAAGTACACTCACGTCCTGTGTCTCATATAGCAATGAACATGTCGAATTATGATGTGTGATCGGTACATGACTGGAACCCAGTAGTTCCGTCCATGGTTTTGGTGAGTATTGTTTAATTACTTGCCTAAGCACCCACCAAAACGAAAGGAACAAAAGCTGTGACCGAACCACAATAGGGACAACAAAGGTCGCGATTTCCGCCTTTGACTCTTGTCAGTTCATCCTTCAACAATAATCTCAGCCAATGGGACAACCGGGATTCACTTGAACATAATCTTACAGTGTACGAAACTACTAGTCGCAAGCGCCAGGGCAATACTTCAAGCTCCTCAAGCGATATCATAGACAGTAAGGTCAATACTAAGGACTAGGACATCAGACTTCTTTTAGCAAGAACCTCAACCAACAATACCTGAAGTAACTCGCGTACCGCTTGTGCTTCTAAAAGTTCAATCGTCATTGGAGCGTCGTAAGGATCGAAATAGCTCTCTCCCGGAGTATATTGGGGAGGGAGACCAGCATATGAAGGTGGTTCCAAATCGCATGAATCGGCAGTTGGGAGGGAGCCTGGGTTTGATGGATCAAGTTCCTCATAAAGGACTCTGGGACGCGGTGAATAGCGCTACCGCAGCTGTATCTTCAAGCACTCTTGAAGAACCGCAAGTGAGTAATCCAGCCACAATATTGTCACGCCAGCGAAACCTTACCAAAGCAACCCTACCGTTGTCGGTACTGGTACCCGCATGATTCCCACTCTGGTGTAAGTTGAATTAGATTAGTTGTTCCAGAGTATCTTGCATGGTGTTCACGCGGGGCGGTTTGAGTTGTGCGTTCTCTGCCATCCGTGTCCTGAGTACCTTCTTCCTTATTGATGCCGAAACTACGTGCAAGACGACGAAGGAGACCCATAGTAGTGAAGATAAGTGTTGGAATCGAGTTAGAAGATCCAGATGTTCAGACTTTTGACGACGCAAATACCACCTTTTCCAGCAAACCTCCTCTTCATGGGCTCCACCCGAGCTCGGTATAGGGGATCCCTATCTCCCAGTAGGGCAATTTTCTTCCTCGGTCAAAGATACTGGTTTTACTCGGCTACGGGAGCCCACCATGAACCCCCGCCATGGATTAGACGCGTTACTGTGAGCTGTCTCCGGTATCACTGGTGTCCCGAAAGGCTCGGACCCGGATCGTATCATTCGTTGTTTTTTGCAGGTCAGATCAATACCGTATCCGTGTAAAGTTGTGTAGACGATGAACAGATCTGAATCATCTAGCTAATTGGGCAAAACATTAACACAACAGGGATATGACTCTAATCGACGCGAATATCGACCCAACGGCTGACATCTTGATTTATTCTCGAAGAGTTAGTGTGATCGGAGTGCTGAAAGAACTACTAATTCACCAGGTACGCCCACTGTCAATTCAATACGTGCCGGTCGTTGGCCTTCTGTAAACCATCTCGGACAAGTCCACTGCCGTGAAAAAATGTACAAACGACTGAATTGCGCCCGGATTAACCCGGTATACGATAATATTCTGTAACCATTATTCGATTGACAACTTAGTATCTGACGAAAGCATTATACTTTGAAGTGGTTGTTATTGTGCAAACTGTAGTGCGAGTTTGTGTAGAGACATAAGCTTATAATGACTTTCAAAATCTCACTGCAGTTCCTTGAGAAGAGGTGTTATTCTTTGATCCAGGTACGCCATATTAAGAATTTAGACCTACTGTAGGGCGTATTAACTCTTATCACATGTTATAATACTGGCGTCGTATGAGGCATTCTATGCGATACCGGTCGGCAACTTGTGTATCCGACTCTCCACTGATTGTTTTCTGAAAGCGGGCTCTCGTGGACGTGAGGTCCGAATACTGCGCAGATAGACCCTGATGCCTGCGCCAGCGGAGTGAGATCGTCAAATGTTGACATTGCCCGTCTAGTGACATTGTTTATCAAGCTCAAGTGCGATCTAGAACCAGGTAGCCGTGAATATTTGAATGATGACTATTCAAAGGCATTAGTAGGAGCACTGCAATTATGATGGCCACTACAATCTGGTATTCACGTGACGCGGCCCATTACTACTACCACTCGTAAATACAAGGAAATTTGAAACGCCACAAAAACCAGTCCAGTCCAGTGCCCTCAGAGTCACTTGTCTAGCAGCCCGCAACCGCACTTGCCGGTGTCCAAGTGGCATTCATCAGCCTTGTGCCGCGGAGAGCGTGTGAGAAGGATGCTTAGTCAGCAAGGATATATAGGCGGTGGGGAGAGGAAAAGAGCCCGCAATGGCAAGCTATGTCGGACCCCGCTGGCAGACTGCGACGAACGCAGCCCCGCCATTCTCCGGTGCGCCCCCGATACCGGCCGGGGCGAACATTCCGGCGCATCAGTGGAATGCGGGCAACTGGATCCCGAACCCGAACTTCAACCCGCAGGCCGCCCGCCCCTCGGGCCCCGTCTGGATGCCCGCCCCGGCATGGGGCCCGAACATGTTTCCCCAGTACCGCCCACCCCAGCAGCAGCAGCAACAGCAACATTTTAATCCTTACAAGCGCCAGCCTCGTCAACCCAGTGCTGAATATCTAGCTACAAAACTCTCTGATAACCCTCTCGGGCTCACAAACATGATCCCAGCGTAGGTTGTCCTCATTCTTTCATATCGTCGCTGATCATCGCTGCAGGGAAGAGCTCGCACGCCGGGAGCGTGAACAGCAAGAAAAAGAACCTGTAGAAGCAGACGCATCGACGCCGTGGCTCTGGAATCCACGCGACCTCGATGCCGACGAAAGCGACGAAGAAGGCGGCCCAACCAAGAATCAGCCTGCACAAAGGAACGCTACAAATAATATCTACGCCGCTCCAACTCAAAATCAAACACCCGAAAGGCCACCATCTGTTCAAGCTCCAGAATCTTTCACTTCCAAAGGCGCCCTCCAGCCCACTTTTTCTATCAACATCGTGCGCACTCCTGAACACTATACCTCTCCCAGTCCATCGTGCGCATCCCATAGAGCAACCGCACCGGCCCAGATCTACGCTTCTCCTGCTCGTTCGTTGAGTCGCGGGTCTTCAGTCGACACTGTCACTACACAGATGAGCCACCTGTCCACGAATAGCCTTACTCGGCATAACTCCATGCCAGTCACTTCGACCACCTCCAACTCTGTAACTGGCCAACAGCAGTTCACTGAAGAGCCTACTCCCTTTGACGTCCTTTCTCCACTCGTATTCCCCATGACACCCAAACCTAGCTCCTCAAGATCAACTCAGGGCCTCGGTCGTCATGCTTCTGTCCCTGCGATCGCGACCAATTTGGACACCATCCCTGAGACTGGCTCATCGGCAACCAGCTCATCTCGTGCCCATACTCCCGGTCCAGGAAATTCGTCTCGACGTAACTCCCATCAAGATGATCAGCAGCAGCAACAGCAGCAACATCATTCTCACTCTCGTTCCCGTCCCAGTTCTCGCCAGGCCTCTCGCTCAAATTCGACCTCTCCTTACAGTGTTCCTCACAGTAACGAGCCCTCACCTATTTCCCCGACTTATCCTCATTCGTCCGGTCACAGTCCTCACAACGCTCATTTCCCATACTCACAACCACCATCCAAGAATCCTCTCCCACCACCGCCTGCCGAATTGAACCCCATATTCTCTCAAATACCCAACTCCTCCGTTCCAAATACCAACGCCAACCATACCTCTCCAGGCACTTCAAGTGGCAGCTACATATACTATCAACCGCCACCCCACACCCACACCCGTACTAAATCCCATTCCCAACAAGCACCTCCCCCTCAAACTGCGGGTACTGCCATAATACACGCTAACGGATCAAGTACTCTCACCACGCTCACTTCATCTCCACCTCGCTCACCGCCAAATCACCCCGAACGAGCACTATCTCCCGCCCACTTATTCCCTCACTCACATCACCTACAATACCACCACCAAACCCAGAATACCCCAGATCGCCCATCCACAACCACACCTACATCCAAACCAAAACGTAAAATCTCTTACCCCTCTCATATCAACGGATCTTCGTCTGCAGCCTCACCCTCCTCTCCTTCTCCACCTAAATCCTCTCCATCCAAATCCTCTAAAGGACATAAACGCCGTAAAGGTTTCTGGAATCGCCGAGGTGATCATGTGACAGCTGAAGGGTATATTGTTTATGCACCGGGACATTTGGTGTATCCGAAGGATTTGGATGATTATCCGGATGGTAAGGATGGTGGGTATAAGAATGAGAATGGGATGAAGGCTATGTGGGCTCCGAGGCCTGAGTTTTCGCCTCCGGGTGGTTATGAGTCGGTGAGTGAATTAGTATCGATTTGAAGTTTAGCTTGGACACTGAATGTTATGTTGTAGATTATTGAATGGATGGAAGTTTGATCTTCTTGTTCTTTTCCCGCTTAAACTGCTCTAATTTCTCGCTTACTTCCCTTCGCTTTCAAAGACTCACTTTCATTAATCACCTTCGTCCTTCGTTCTCAAAACCCCAATTACCCACTTAGCTTGATCTAACTTGATCTAAAATCCCCACCGCC